>MU158699.1:1629866-1646094 GCA_015888305.1 Antheraea pernyi
ACATATATAGCATATATATATAACATATATATATAGCATATATATAACATATATATATATAGCATATATATATAACATATATATATATATATAGCATATATATAGCATTAGAAAAATAGCACGGCAAAATGACTGCACTATGCCTGATTGTAAGCGCAGTGCAATCCAAAAACAATGGCAACCACAGAGTGACACACTATCCATCGCCAGTCGCCGCCGTTATGCCGGCCTGCAAAAAGCTGGATATGTACAGGCTGATCCCGACGCGCGACCCGCAGAAGCGAATCACTATGGCGGGCTTTTTCGCCTTATACATGGTGGTTGCGACCCGGCCAGGCTGTAAAACCTTACCACCCGATTTCGCCATTGCCTCGTTCGTTATCCAGCAGGGTGCACCACGTGCAGGTAATGTTGGCTTGGGTGTCTTAAATATAATGTTTAAACACGAGATTTATTTTCAAGATTATTGCACGTGTACTACATTATAATTACATAAATTACACAATATACTTATTCAATGAGCAAATTAAACAGCGACAAGTATATATGATTAATTTATAATGTACTGTTCAAGCATTAAAATTATAGCGGAATTGTATAGGTGTTAGATCTGATCGCTAGTATCTAATCGCTAATTAGTAGTAGGAAGTTGTTTGAAGTAAGATTATTCGTATTTTCTGTCGAGGGTATTACTACACAATATTTTACGTGATTTATGATGATTGATCGTGTCGTGATCACTTTGTTCCAGCATCGCTTGTTCCATTTTGTGGTACTAAACGAATGAAACCATTAGACAACAGATCCACGGTAATGAACTTTAAATACTCCTGAGAACGTCAACTTATAGATACCAGGTGAATGTTTAGACAGCAGCAATATTTATGGAGGACCCTCTGTATTCGATTCTCGTTCTAAATAAATTTAATAAATAGGTGTTCAATATTTGACCTAAATATCTAGAAACATACAAAAATTATACTAAATCCTCTAAGCGTCTATGTTAAAGCACAGTGTTAATAATCGTCGGGTGAAGTGAAAGTGAAGCCAACCAACTAACAAAGGATAATTTTTAGAAGTTTGAAAAAATAAAAGGGTTCATTGTCCGTTGTATTATCGAAAGTTATTAACTCCGGGTCGCCGCTCGCAGGTTTTATCACCTGTCATTCAACCTATGTTTATTTATTATCCATACTTTTGAAATTGTTAGAACAAATTTTACGTAAGGTTCTCTTTGTTGTCTATTAGTATTTGTTTTGATATTATTATTAAATATGCTAAATGCAATCATGAAGTGTCATATCCTCGAATACTGCGAGTGCCTAACCTTTCACCTGGTATAAAAGCATAGAAGTTAAGCTATAAACAGCATCGTATAATATCATAATGTTTATTAGTTTGCACAAATAAGGTTTCTTTTTTCAATTAATCTCTATGAATATTAAATACCACATATCTGTTATAAAAAACAACTAAAAATATGTCCATTAACATTTAATTGTAATATAAAAAGCCTCGTGGCGCAATGCTAATAACACATGTATAACTGACCCTCAGAGTTCGTGAAATTGATCCACACTTATGACTGACTCGTCAGAGTACAATTGTCAAATCTGTGTCTGGATGTTACATTATAGACATATATCTTATATATGTATGGTACATCCGCTGTTAACTTACTACAATGCTAGTCATGTTTAGTTGAGAATTAAGTGGACTTTAAGAGCTTTTTTTAAGAGCAGTCTCGCAAACGTAGTAATCGCATGGTATAGTGAATAATAGAATTAATACAATTCTAAAATTCAGTAGATGGCCTTCATTTTTATCATTTTACTAGTTGCCCCCGCGAACTTCGTTTCGCCTTAATATGATTTTTTTCTTAGTACCGTTTTAGTAGATACATACCAACATATGGAACATTTTGCTATACTACCACATAGAGACTGTTCGCTTTTCCGGAATACAAACTGAGAAAGCGAATTTTTTAAAGCAAAGTGTAGTAAAATGATAAAATTGCATGCGTCAACTCAAAAGTGAAAAAAAGCATCGTAGTTACGGATTCGTTCAAGTTGCTAATAGCGATTTGAAGTATTGTTCACAATTACAGAAAAAGAAAACTGATATTTAGGTTTTTCCGTGCAATTTTTCTCTCTAAAAAAACCTCCCTCAGAGTTCAAGGAATAAATCAAATCAAAGATTACTCGAATTGGACCAGCCGTCTTTGAGTTTGTCGCTTAACAACATATTTTGCGATTTATTTTTATTTATATAGATGCTTTGTAGGTTTTAGCGTTTGACCATAATTTCATCTGATGTTAAACGACGATATTGGTCTAAGATCGGTAAACCAGCTAAATCTGGAGAGGGACTGGCTCTCATGTGCCGCTGCCGGAACACACCAACAGGTGATTGCCAACAGATTTTTAACTTGAGAGTGGTAGCTAGTCCGGTGGACTTAGAAAAAGTCCTACCACCATGCTATGATATAATCGTGATGTTTCGCTTCGCTGAAAATTCCTACTCAGTTGCTAGGATTCGAACCTACTACGTCTATAGACGCGGCGTCCGAACACTCTATCAACAACCATAACCGCTTCGCATCAATGTAAATTTGAAAGAACTTAAAAAGTAAACTATTTATAAATTAACTGGTTTTGAAACTAAACTACTATACACAGAGTATTGACAGCGTCACAGTTAGGAATACCGCATTTCAAGATGAGCCATGGTATACCCAGTAATCAAGCGAACTGATAGGTTTTCTATACTTGAATGGATTCACTACCACAGTAACTCATTTGGTTTATCGCGTTTCCGGTGCAGTCAGTGTGTATCCAGCAACCGATGGGCTTGCAGGCAGACATAACAGCGCCGACTACCGATTTCTCGGTGATCGCTGGTGTTTTAGTATTATATTATAATTAGCATCAAATACGGAGACAATAAAAAAAACCGCCTGACAAAAAAATACAATTAGAGCGCGAGCCTTTTTCAACTAGGCCTATTCAAAAGCGTCCTTCTAGAGACGGATCTAATTCGTTTCTTCCCAAGTACGGTCTCGTTTCGTTTCCTACTCGATTGCGGTAGGGTTATTCGCCGGTACTGCGCGGCCTTATCTGCATTTTGTTTACGCAAGCCATACATACAAACCCCTGAACAACAACCGTTCGGGTTCGGACCGTTTTTCTGTATTTGTCATTGTTTCGAGGGAAAACAATTGTTCCGGTTCACACGTTCGGGGGTTTTTTTCCCCCCCGAGTAACCTCATTTGCACTGGGTCGGGGGCCGTTAAAGCCTCATTAAAAAGGCAAAACGGCTTTATTATTTTGCAATTCCGTATACGGGCATCTTCGCAAATGCTGTTAGGACCGCGATGAGTGAGCATGCCTTTGTTCGCTAGGATGTGCTTAACAAGGCTCTTTGTTTCAAACGCTGTGAATGAAGTGTTACATTCAGACACGGTTATGACATCGTACGCATGCACACAATAATGTACAGCGAAGTATGCATTTTATATATAAAAATATAAAAATCCAGTGTCATAATGTTTGTCCACGATGAACTTCGAAACTACTCAACTGATCTTCATGAAAGTTGGCAATTATTATAATTTGGTCCAACTTAAGAGATAGGATAATTTATATTTCGATTAATAGTCTCAATATGTATTAATTACAAATTAAACGATTGTCAATGTTGATTATTGTTATTAATTGTAAGTTTCATTAGTCTCGAACAGATGGCGCTTTAAATTAGTCTACTGAAAGAAAACTGTAGGGCCGACTGTTATATATATCTCATAGATGGTGCCACGTTTTAATTTCGAATTTTTTTTTTAACTAGTGAGAATGTAAAATACATGTTACCGCTAAAGCGCAAAAATTTGTTATTTTATAAAATATCTAGGTGACGTGAATATTAATTTAGGGTATTCCGTTAAAGTACTGAAAGTTGTTTAATTTCCCATTTCAAAGATGAAATTCCCATTTCAATCTTATCATTCGTATTGTAACGCCAGTAGCGACAGCTAGGTTAGGTTAGGTTGGAATTGTGATTAAACTCTCGATTCCACACATTAACTTCTGTCGAACTTTAGTGGTAGTACATACTCGGAGTGTACAGGATTAACGAAAAGTGATATAAATATATAGATACGTTCCAAGTATAAATTACATCAACTGCTTAAAAAATATCGCCACAAAATTCCGTTTGTAAGTAACAACGTTTACTAAATAATAATAATAAATACAGGTCACTAACAAAACTCCCCATGTTTCGGTAGTTACGGCACACAACGAGTGTTCCACTCGTTACTACATCCTAATTACGACAAACGTCGGATTTTCTCGTTCGGACTAACCGAGACCGGGAATGGATTGACGATTCGGAATGAATGATTTATTTCGTTTCGCTACGCGTTCTTGATTAGTTTCATTTCTGTGATAAATTCATTTTATTTGATACTTTATCTCCCGCACTAACACAAATAAATTAGAATTAACTTTGGTACAGTATCTAAATAAAATTGTTTTATGTACGTTATGAATGAAAAACAGGTCATGTCATTAGGCAACTTGTTTAAGCGTGTTGAACGATATTTTTGGTAGGATATAATATTATAATTTCGCATGATGACATGCCAGTAAGCGTGACCGGCCGTATTGCGTTTGCGTCAGACTAGCGACGCGTAAACACGGTCTATATCTGATTTAAATTAGTAAGCAAGATATTAACTTATTAAATTAAATTTTAATTATAAAATTATAATTAAATTTTAGGGGTGTAATTTTGTCAAAAATATTAAATTTTTCAAAATAGTCAAAAAATTAAATATAATAATTTTGTAAAAAAATTTGTCGAATAACATTTAATACTTGAGACACTCAAGCCAACCTCATCTGCACGTGGTGCACCCTACTGAATAACGAACGAGGCAATGGCGATAGCGGGGTGGTAGGGTTTTACAGCCTGACTGGGTCGCAACCACCATGTATATGGCGAAAAAGCCCGTCATTGTGTTTCACTTCTGCGGGTCGTGTTTCGGGATCAGCCTGTGCATATCCAGCTTTTCGAAGGTCGGCATGACAGCGGCGACCGGCGATGGATAGTGTGTCACTCGGTGGTCGCCATTGTTTGTGGATTGTACTGTGCTTACCATCAGGCACAGTGCAGTCATTTTGCCGTGCTACAATAAAAAGAACTAAAAAAAAACTTGTTTTATATTAACCAAAAAAAAGGAGGTTCTGTATTCGAGCCGTATGTATACGTGTGTATATACAGACACAAATATATATTAATTTAATTTATATATACCGGGTTAAATTTAAAAATTAAGAGTTGGAATTTGGCATGAATTATTTTTAAACACTTGGAACCTATTCATGACTATTATCAAGAAAAATTCGAACATACCTTAATAAGGGCCACTCTAATATGTATGTTTGTATGCCCGTGATTTTCTAAAATACTACCGGTACTCTGATTTATATAGGAGTTTTATTATCTACCTATTAACCATTTAACATGAAAGTTGGTACATTAAAATGTAGTTAAAAGTTTTCTATGCTATTTCATTATGATTTGCAGCCAAGATGGCGGAAAATGATTACACAAACCACAAAGAAAATGTTTTTTTTTCCAAAAACTAAAAGCTACTCAAACAACCTCGTCGCGTAAAATTAATGGATAAAATACGATACTAAGCAAACCTATGTAAACGAAGACACCATTAACGTTCTATCGATTTTTTTGAAAAGACATTATTCAGACAAACAGACCGCGTCTGGCTTGGAGCGTTGCTAATTCAACGTTAATTATTCAACACGGGGCCCAGTATCGGACCATTATCGCAAACTCTTCGCGGACAGGACAAGCCGAAATCAATTAGCCTTCGCACACAAACGCTCCACGCAGTTTACACTGTTCGTTGTTTATGTGTCGTGATGTTTGTGTACGTACGAAAGTTAATTGTTTAGATTTTGTAGCGAAACTAGAAATAAACTCTTAAATACATAAAAGATATCGTTCGAAGGTATACATAATATATTGTCGCTTAGCAAACAACATGGCGCAAGGCAATTTGACTGATTTTACAGGGGTGTGAAAAAAGTGTTTTTTTATTGCATTATCTTGTATTTATCTTCATACAGTAATTAGTCATTAGAATACTGGTCTCTTATTGGTTGAAACGTTCGAAATGTAGTATTACATACACGTCATGAGAATATTTATCCTATGAAAATTAAAAGTAAATCCGCCAATTATCAATTTGAGCGGTGTTGTTTGCTAAAAGAAAATATGTATATAACTAGCGGACTCCGCAGACGTTGTCCAGCCCTGATTATAAAAAAAAACCTTGACAAATTATATACCAAAACGTTCCTCATGAATCACTTTATCCACTGGTGAAAACCGTTTGAAAATTCGTTCAGTACTTTTTGAGTTTATCGCGAACAGACAGACAGACAGACGCGGTAAGGGACTTTATTTAATGATGTAATGATATAATAATAAATAATTGAGGCTAATAAAATATACAAATTAATTCTACATATTATGTATATTTCAAGCATACACGATTTGATTTGAATAAAAACATTTTTCTTGATAATTTTTTTTTGTTCTTATTCAGTTTATTAATTTAAAAATGTCGTTTAATAATTATAAAATTCTTCATAAAAGCTACTATGTAATACGTATATATCTATTAATATATTGGAACATTACAATTTGTTTCTGCTATAACATCTTTAAAATTACACACCGATATATCACTCGAGTATAGTCGCTGAGAGAAACTAGTGTTTCACAAAATCGAAGTAAACTATTTCTCTTTGATTGACTTTCTCATTAGGCATTCCGTTTGTCAAAGAAACTTCGCACTTAACTAACAGGTAAACTCACAGTCGCTCTGTGCTCAGTTCGCTTTGAGAATTATTTGCAACGAACGAACGTTGTAATCATTTTAATATAAAACTAATTAATTCCGTTCAGATTATCTTATTGCATTACTTACTTAAACAAAAATTACTTACGAAAATATCATCATTACATAGTGTAAAACAAAGTCCCCTACCGCGTCTGTCTGTCTGTCTGTTCGCGATAAACTCAAAAACTACTGAACGGATTTTCAAGCGGTTTTCACCAGTGGATAATGTGGTGCATGAGGAACGTTTTAGTATATAATTTGTCAAGGATTTTTTTTTATAATCAGGGCGGGACAACGTCTGCCGGGCCAGCTAGTAGTAATATAAAATAGTAGTTTGATAATAAAACTTACTATAATTATGAACAACCATAAAAGAGAAATTCGCGAAAACCACTTTTTTGTGAACGATGTACTTTCTTAATACAAAAAATAAAACGAATATATAATTATACTAGCGGACCTGGCGGACTTTGTCCTGCCTTGACAATAAAAAAAATCCTAAGAGTCAACTGCAACGCCACCTACCGGGTCCAATTGTGAATCTAAACCATTCTCGGATCCACTGGAACACGCACACAAAGTTTTATTAAAATCGGTCCAACCGTTTAGGAGGAGTTCAGTGACATACACACGCACAGAAGAAATTTATATATAAAGATGGGCATCCATCAAAATAACAAATTGTAACTAAAACACTTTATTAACACGTTGAATGCCAACAACTAGATATCTCGTAGTTTGTCAACTTACCCAGGAGACTACGAAATAACTCGTCCTGTCTTTAGTTGCCCTATTAGTACAGCTACTAGCAAAGTCGTAATATATCATCGCAATATGAACTTCTGTGCTGTTGATTCAAATATAATTAGTAAGTATCAAATACATATTATTATTCACTATAATTACCGTTTTTAGTAACAGCTCTTAAAACAAAATAACCCACCAGGTCAGTTTTGTGAAAGTCCCGTGGCCGTCAACGTGTTAAGATAAAAGTGTTTGACCTGCGTATTGGTTAAAATCACTATCATTTGCTAACGTTACAAATTCATTTTACAATTCAATGAAACTGAGCCGATTTGCTTGTCGCGTTAATCGAAAGTATAATTATTCTGACTGTGCGATGGCATTTAAGTTAATAAAATAGGTGAAGCAAATACGAGTACTCTTACATTACCAGGAACCGTTCTGATTATCTCAATTTACCCACTCGTGTGCCAGTTACAGCGCGCTATAAGCGTCCCATTCTCTTTAATTGGTGACAACAATGCGATACAGACTTCCGATAGCGATTCTGTGAAGTGTTTTATTAAAAAAAAAATTTTTTTATGTTATTGCAGGAAAACGAGCAGGTGGGTCACCTGATGTTAAGTGATCACCATCGTCCATAGACACTAACAACACTAGGGGAGTCGAAAGTGCGTTGCCAGCCTGTGTTTGGGGAAAGGGAGGGAGGGAGGGGGTGAGAAGAGAGGGGAGGGGAGGAGAGGTGGGCCTCCGGCGCTCTCACTGACCGAACGATACGCAACAATGCAAGCACTGTTACTTCACGTCGGTTTTCTATGAGAGGGTGGTACTACCCCGAGCGAGCCGACCCATTTATGTTGAAATCAGTAACAGCTTCAGCGTGGCTCTACCACCTACCAAAACATCTTACTAAATATGTGAATAACGACTATATTGCAATATTTAATTTAACACACTGTTAAATTATTTTCGGTAGGTGTAGTTAGTTTGTTAGGTATAAAATGTTACGTTATTCTATAGCTTGTTGTTTAGTATCATATTGGAACTTGGGAATATAGGCCTACCTTTTATATATAGCATCCTAGGCATGTAATGGACGTCATTGTTTATAAAAATCATTGTTATTCAGATATAATATCTTTAATAATGTCGTATCCTTTGCGCCGGAATAATACATTACCTTATCAATTGTTGCAATGAGGACCAATGCAAGTTATTACTGTAGAGGAGAGTCAATTCATATATTAAGTTTATACTAATAAAATGCTTAATCATATGTAGGCTGACTCCTTTCTCGGTTTTAGGCCTAAAGTAATCTAAACACGAAACCTAAATAAGATTTAATAGTTAGAATAATATTGATGGGATTTATTAGTAGATCAAACTAGATCGCAAACAAGATATAATAGAATCTCTAATAAGCGCAACACAAATATCAGTCAATCAGAATACGAACAAGCAGGGAATAAACACAGCGCCTGTACAACAAGTCACGCGCGATCAACCATTACCGACAAAGGACCGGGAACAAAGCCACACGATTCTGTTATTTGTGACGCAAGAGTAAAGGCGGTTAGCTCGCCCGCTGACTTACATGCTTAAAAGTAATGCCCAAAATACATGTCGTGAAGCACCAGGAGACCTTTATTTACGTCGATCTCGCGTACTTTTTACATTTGGCTTGATTTCGTTTTTTGGACTTCTAAAGAAATGATTAAATTTTTCATATAATTAACATTAAGGTTTATAAAGCTTTGTCTGGACTTGGCTCTTTAAGGAAGAACAAAATAATAACAGAAATATAGACTTCAATATAATAAATTCACATATGATCACCTAACTTTAGTAAAGCAACGACAGTAGAGTTATCTCTATATACGTAATATTAAAAACCTAAAGAAGACACAGAAGAAAAATACAGTTTACTTTATATTTATATATTATATTTGATACATAACGTAATTTAAAATAGTGTAACCAATACTTAACAACTTCTATTATCGCTTTACTTTTGCGAATTAAGTAATTTGGGATTGGACCTCCTTGACGAATTTCTTTCCACCAAAAAGTTTTAGTTATACATAAAACTAATAAGCGTTATGACATATCCTTATCTATGTCAATGAATCAGATTCTTATAACTTACTTCTTTTTTACGTTGAAAGTAGACATAAAATACCCTTAAATATCTTCACTGCAGTGTGCATAGTATCTTACACAACAGTCTTTTTTTTGGTCACGAACCACACATATTACACTCTTAAACACACAAGACAGTTACTACCATTTATATCATGTGTTCAACCAAAATAAACAAAGCAACGAATAGTCACATTTAAAACATTTCTAGTGCATAGTAAATAATTATTCCTGAAAACCTGACTCCGGTTTGCTTTAATTAAATTAATCGTGGTACTTGCATAATACAGACAGAAGATTTCCCACGCGGCTAAGTTTTCTCTGTATAAAATGCGGTCGGTTCTGTATTTGGCGCTCACTACTACAACTAAAATCTTAGGGATTACGGTGATTAAAACATGACATGCTGTGTACTTTACTAAAAAACGAAATAAGTAACGACTTTAAAATAGAAATTATGTTTATATACAATTTTATACGTTTGTAATGTTTATTACAAATTTATGCCGAGTATTTTTGCGAAGGATTCTCTTAGAATCATAACCAAAAATACTTAAACAATTTAGGCCCTCAAAGAGTGCTTATACACGTTCAGGTTGCTAACGTTGCAAAAAATAATCCAGTCATCGGTACAATCTAGTGTATTTCTTCTTTATGTCTATACCTCGAAGCTGCGAAGCGACAGGCGACGAACAGCCGAATTTAGATCTCGCTTGTTCTTGAATTACACTGAACTATTCATCACACACAGTGCCGTCAATTTATCGCGCTACTATAAAAAAAACCATTCGCCTAATTCTTCTAAGAATTTAGTGTGTCATTTTAGCACACCAAAATGTTTGCATTGCGAATCGTTTCGTATCTATTTGATAGTTAAAGACATTTAACTAAAATTTAAGGGAAGTCGCGAGAAATAGCTAGTCGTTTTCAAATTGAAACATAAGGTAATAACAGTTAACCGGTAAGACATAAATCTTATAAAACTATATCTATATCCATAAATACCCCTAACGGTATACCTTACTAGCCAACCGCCACCGAATGGGTGTTAGGCCATATAGTTTGATATGGCGTGCGGGGCATACTTATGCCGAAAGATTATGGTTTAAAACATTATTGCATGTCGTTAAGGAACCTAGTTACATAAAATGTTAATATTTATTTGATATAACTTTAGCTCGGGACTGAGCATTAAGTTCTAATATAGTTTGTATTAGATATTACTTTTTTTTTCGAAATGAACGCTATGAACCTTATAGTCCTTCACAGCTTCCCCAGATTTACTTCAGCGTTTATGGCGCTCAGTCGGTTGGCAACAAGCTCAAGATACCAAAATGGCCGAACCTCGACTTGAGCTGTTGCCTTGCAACGTAAGAACGCGAATTTCACTAAGCTAAACTAGCTAATCTACTCATACAATATGAGTTAGTGAGACACTACACGTGTACCTCACAAACTCAAATATGTATTTTCTAGTCTGTCAACTCGGTTAAACTGAACTAACCAAGTTCAAAAAATAAGGGAGAACAATAAAACCTTTCTACTATATACATATGTACGTACCCGTGTGTGCGTGCGTGTGTGTCCACATATGTGGGTGTGATCTGTGTTGTGTGTGTTAAACCAGTAAACGAAAACTTTCAGTGTCACTGTATCGCGCTAGCAGCGTGCTCGAGGGCTCCACTACGGACGATGAAATATAATGATATCTATCTAATATATACGATATAGTATATTTAACTAGAGGACAGCAACGACCAAAAATATCAACAGAAAACGGTTAGCAATTACGATGTATTACGATGAATGTAATCACCAAAAACTGTTCGAAGGTAGAGATAAAACTATTTTAATCAAAATCGCTATACAAAATAGTTATGCAAATAGCTCATCACCTAAATCCATTCAACACAAAGGACAAAGCCGAATGCTATGTCGAAGCTTTTCGAGCTCAACCACGTATTACGGCTAATGTTGCCGTATTGTCCGTTGCATTACTGTAATTGTGGCACAGGATACAAACTCTGACAACTATACAGCTGAAAAGTCAATATAGTATACTAGCCATGCCCGCGTTTCCGCACGTATTAGTTATAATTCATTGCTATTTATCGTAGTAAACACTGAATCATAAATAAATACTGCGTTAAATACTCTTTGTATTGGAACTCTCTATGAGTAGCAATTATTTCGTTCTTATAACTGTTATATTTTGTTTAAGGTATAACTGATAGTATTAGTGTCATTTTTTGGTTATTTTACTTTTCAATTTACATCTTAGTTTTAATTATTTTACTTTTATATCTTTCCACTTACGCGCCATTTTTGTTTCTGTATCTTTTTTTTCATGTACAACAATTGTAAGCTGTATTTACGTATAAAAGGCTTTGATTTTATGTATACTACTTATACATAATTAAAAATCCGTTCGAAAATAATAACCGCCATAATTGTGTAACCGACGAACGAAAATACCGCGAAAGTTGGTACGTCACTTACCTGTCGTTTTCTCGTTGCATCAGGTTTGAAATCACAACGATTCTAAAGAAGTATCACTTTAAAAAAAAATGTAGATCGGTTGATCTGTACAGAAGATTTTTTTTCAGGAGCTCCACCTATTGACGAGTTACATTAAAACTAGCTTAGTTAGAATCCTAGTTAGAATTAGGATAGGTAGTACAAAAACATTGTCAATGAAAATACGTTTAAGTCTGCCTATTTCAATCATGACTTTTCAAATGGTACTGAATATTATCGATCTCAGTTCCATATATAGTTACAAATATATATATATATAGATAAAAGAGGAACGCATTAACTAAAATTAATCTAACCCTAACAAAACGATTACTTTGCCAGATATTACGAGTAAGAGAAATTGAAAATTAATTCCGCTATCTTCTAAACGCTTGAACCGTGTTGAATGATATAACTCAATCTAAACCGAGTTCAATCGAGTCCCCTTTCAGGATTTTCATAATACATACACTATCAAGCTTTGAAAACATCCTCACATCCGATCTAGAACGTTCTCGACGAACAGTGCATGAGATAAGCCGGTGTTTACCGGTTTATAAAATGGACTCTGATACACTGCATTATGTTTGCAAGAGAGAGAGTGAATGAGACAGACATTTTTCGCGTGTTTCTATTCGTGGAATTATATTTCTTTTTATTTGGTGTCGTTTCTGTAATAATCGCTCTTTACCACTATAGAATATATATTACTCTCGAATTTCGTAAAATATTATAAATTATAAAAATATTATATGAAATTTTGCTATGTTTTTCAATAGCATCGTAGCTTGCTTGACTAATCGGATTATTCTTGTTGAATTCATCATTCCAGAATATTACGTTAGTCTAGGGTGCTTGGAACTCATTGTGTTGTTACAAGCACTTCACAAATTGTAAGTTTATTGCTAAGTAATAATTTTCTTCTTGACATTTTAATTTTGATGCTATATGTCTAAAAGTATTATTCATAGGTAGTTGTTATAACCTATCAATTTCGGAACAACATATATTTTTCATGGAATAAATTTAATTAAAATCGATTCCAAGACGTTTCCAATTAAGATTAAAAAAATGTGATATTTAACATATTCAGAAACTCCTTTATAAATAATGTTTATACAAAAATTTGAAAAAAAATAAAATCAAAATCGATATTCATCATCATCATCGGCCTGTAAGAGACCCCCCACTGCAGGCCCATAGGCCTCTTCCCCAAGGAAGGTATGGCCGTAATCACCACGCCAGCACAGGACGTATTGGTGATTTAAACTCTGAGAAATCCACAGTTCATATTTTTCCCACATACAGTAGTACTACAAGAACATTTCTCAGGTTCAGGTTTCCTCACGATGTTTTCCTTCACCGTCAGCCGATACTGGTACCAATTTAAATTAGTAAATGTACGCGAATTCCGCGAAAAATTCGTTGGTACATACCGCCGGGGTTCGAACCTGGGGACATCGAAATAATATTCCACCGGTCAAAGCACTAGGCCACCATGACTACTTTATTTTTTTTAAATTGGTATATATAAATTTATATGACATCCCAGAGATTCAAACTCTCTAGCGTACAGAACTCGCCGAACTTTTCGACCGATAGTTGCACGGCAGATATATTTAGGCGTAAATACGAATTATACGTCTAACATATAGCATCGAGACGATTTAGGATAAATAAATGCTAACTATAGATTCCTATAATATATACTATTTTAAGTTTTTTTTAAACTCTTGACTATATTACGCGCAAGCTCGAACTTACAGCTATATTTATTGATTTGAAGAATTCATTGATTGATAAAAAAATCGATGAAGACTGTACAGTCTGCTATCATCAAAAACTTGTCCACCAATATAATTGAAATAACATCTGTATTTTGCGATTCAAATACCTAAATATTAAATATAAACTAAATAAAAATGTTATTCATACATGAGACAAAAATCATAAAATCACGCGTTGTAGTACGGTGAAGCTTTTAAGACCTTGCTTGGTCAATAGCATAGTCAGTTCGAAAAAAAAAATCACGCGCGATATCGTCACATACAAGCGTATATCTCATGGAATTTACACTAAATCGAACTTAAAACGAGAGCTAGCAAATTGAAAACAGTCGACTTTGGCTCGTTATGGAGCCGACTCTACCATTTATCTTCATTCAGGCTTTCAATAGAATTGCCGGCGACGTTTCCCGCAACTCAAACGGTGGAACTACTTATTATTTCGAACAGTTCGAGCTTAACGATTTGGTTCGAACTCGAGCACACCTGTCCTGCATATAGGGATGTCACTTGGTTCAGTGCAATCGACATGTTTACGCACCGTCTTTAAGAGTTCTTACAAATCAATAGTAAAACAGAAAATTCTAGACCAACCAGAGATACTAGCAGGATTCATTATCTATACTAATATTATAAGGCTGAAGAGTTTGTTTGTACGTGCTAATCTCAGGAATTACTGGTCCTATTTGAAAAATTTAGATAGAGCTCATTTATCGATGAAGGTTATATATCATCACGCTATAAGTGCGGAGCACCAATGAAGAATGTTACAAAATCGTTTTTTTTCCTTTTGAGAGCTTCCGCTGCGTGTTAGCATTAGGCCAAAGTATCTATTTCACACGGACGAAATCGCGGGGAGAAGCTAGAACAAGATAAAACTATAAGATTTCTTAATTATTTCTATATAAACCATTACAAAGCCGCACCAATTTACACTAAACGAGATGCGACGGCTTATGTTATATTGCGACCGATAATTAATTGAGAAGAAATTCAAAAGCAATATTTTACAACACGTAAACCATTTTCCTAGACAAAGTGACTTGACAGTGAATAAGATCCAGAAACTAAACAACGCACAAAGTTTATTCACCGGTAATACGCGACAACCCTCGGACTAGGGTTTACACAGTGGCTCTACTTCACGTTGCGATTCACCGCATGCGACCCGATATGTTTGTTTTTACTATCTACATCATACTGCAAACACACATAAATACAGCTAGTATATACAACGTGCGTAAATATTGTAAACTAGACTTGAATAAATTGACCGTTATAACTGGTACGCAATGTAATGGTGGACTGCTTGGCGGTAGTAGCCAATATTCAACTACGCTCCTTTGTAGGTAGGTTCTATACGTATCATACCTGCCTAATATACGATAGTGACATGGATCGTAGCACAGAAAAAAGGTCATACTTGACTTGCCGAAATGCAGATGCTGCTAAGATGAATTTTCGTTAAAAATTCGAAACGACTATGTGCGTGGAAGCCTAGGCATATGTGACATCACCGATACGATACAAGGCTGTGATGGTACGTACAGGTGACGTAAAGAGAAGGCGGTCAAAACTCCATAGGCTGGGTTTAAATAAACTAGAAAGGTGTAGTACTAAATGATATTAATACTTCATATCTCCGAAGTGAAGGATATATAGAAGGCTGACCCCACCGCCTCGTGAGAAGCATAATCAAGAAGAAAGAGTATATATAGTTATGCTCCAACATCTATATCTAAGAGCAGTTTTTATTCTAGGTAAGGTATTCTAGGTCCTCGCTAACATCAGATAACTTATTAAGCAAAGGATAGTCAATTTATAAAACAGCGATTAAACTATAAGTTTAATCTCGATATGAATACTTTAAAATAATGAAAGTGAAAATTAACCAATCAAACAACGATGACACCAATATTCCGACAGACTTAACTCGAAATGATTCCTCCCAGTTTAATTTAAACCTAACAGAAACATATTTCAAGGGCCCCTGCCCGAGTCAAATTAAGCGGTCGGTCGCACGTGAAATTAAAATACGGTTTTAAATTATTGTTGTATTATCACTGCGTTTATGAGACTAACTTGAATGCTAGTCGATTATATATATATATATATA
>MU158699.1:1646141-1711552 GCA_015888305.1 Antheraea pernyi
ATATATATATATATATACTCGGTCAATTTTTACACGCCCTTCTGAAAAATATACCAAAAACAAATACAAAAAGCAAATAGTTCTAATTATTATTCACAATAAATAAAAAATTACTTCTATTACGAATTACTTTCCATAAACATTGATTACTATTTAATAGAACGTATGAAAAAAATGAATAGTTACATACGTATTAAAGTTAGGAAAAAGTACTGGCATGAAATAATTGTGACTTTTCTGAAACGGTACGAACATTAACTTCTCTCAAATGTATACAATACTAGATAATTTCCGCCCGTTTCGTTGGGTATTAAAAAATAGCAAAGAGTCAATCGAATCCAAAAAATAAGTAAGCTAGAACCATCTACATAAAATTTCGTATCGAAGGGTCATAGTCTTATGCTGATACGTCCAATAGTTTTGACGTAATTGAGTTTCAAAGGAGCTGTATTTTCATTACATATATATGTACAAAAGAAACTATATGAACAGTGTCAGGTCAACCAGAAATCCCAAGTTTAAGACGGCAAATACGGCGGCCCCTATTTATCGAAAGGTCTCGAATTTCGGACGGCAACGCAATCTGGGGGATTAATGAACTGAAAAAGATCTTAGCGAATTGAGTAATTTCTCTTGCGAGTCTTCACTTTGAATTCATTTTTAAATGAGAAATGATAATGTCATTAATTCGACCGACCCGTGGGCGGAGTCGATATAATTTATTAGGGTTTGAACTGTTAGGCGTATATTTTTAATTGGAATTGTGAACAGTGACAAAATTAATTGTTTTAAATAAAATTCTCGAAGGTTAACGAGTGAAAGAGTACAATAAAGCGCGGCAAACGAGACCTACAGAATAAATTACGTCAAGTATAAACCTATTCTCGTTGCAAATTTTGTTGTCCTAGAACACGGCACATCTCATCTATACAAAACAAACTAAAACTTTATTTAGCGTCGGCGTCCGAATGATTCTCTAGCATTTAAAACATGTATAGAGAAAGACAACAGAGTATGTCAAAATATGTAAAACTTGCGGGTCCGGCGGACGTAAACCCGCCCTGATAATAAAAAAAAACCTTGACAAATTATATTATATAACCCTTGCCCATAAATCACTTTATCTACTGGTAAAAACTGCATGAAAATCCGTTGAGTAGTTTTTGAGTTTATCACGAACAGACAGACAGATCTGGCAGAGGACTTTGTTTTATATAGTTATGAATAATTGTTTAGGTAGTGGAAACTTTTTGAATATATTAAGACCACTTATTTGACCTCGTGGTATACTCTGAGTATAGAGTACAATCATTTCATCTTTTCGTTGCGTGATCAATATAAAAGAATTAGAAAATTGTTAAAACAACATTTCATTGCTGTATAAAACTACCTTTAATTACTTAATTGAATATCCCTTTCGAATTTCAAATAGCGATCCATTAGCCGGTCTATTAAAACAAGCACGAGACCGTTGAGTTATTTTAACCTTCAGAATGTCCTAACATATTCTTACACTATAATTTTAAGAAATGAAAAGTTATAAATTGAGGCTTTCAAAGAATATTTCTAAGTGAAATAAAACTAGATCACAAATATGTTGATTTAATTCGAATATTATATGTTCGAAAACTAGTGGACCCGGTAGACAGATGTTAAGCTCTCACAGGTCTTAATAAGTTATGCAAAATATAAATTTATATATTTAATATACATTAAGTTAAACAACGCTGGAAGGTGGAAAATTTGAGACTATGTTTCTTTTTAAATGACAAATTCACAAAATGTAAATCTAATATCAGTAAATGTATCTAAACAGTCGGAAAATTAATACATGAAATTCTAAAATCGATCAATCCGTTTCGAAGAAGAATTACGAACAATTGCACACCGAAAATGTATATAGATAAATTTAAAGTATTTTAATTCCAGAATTAAACAAACAAACAGTCAGAAAATGCATTGTTTATAGTTTGAATTTTTTTATCACTCTCAAAAAAATAACTACAGTGTACAGCTGACATGTAATATGCATACTTCGTGGCCAATGGATAAGAACTTCGCCCAAGCCGAGGTGTGCCGTGCACCCTTGAGCTAGTTGTCAAAATTAAAACGGCTGAGTGCCTTAAGCGCTCGCCTTAGTAGACGGTGAAGCTGTTAAGGCCTTACTAGGCCAATAGCGTAGACAGTTCGAAAAAAAAAGATAACTTAATTTCAAATAAGGAATATTTTGCACTGGTTTGGTCAATAAGATGCGAAACTATCTCTCTTACTATTTTTGTTCGCTCTACGACTCTTAATTAAAATGACAGCTCTGCTATTTTAGTATATTATACTTCATTAAGCAATATAATAGAATCGTGTCACAGACACAACAATATACCCGAGAGATGAAATCGTATACTTCAAACGAATGTCTTTCGACTTTCAGTTTACTTTGTCACACAGTCGACTCACCGTAAATGGTTTCAGATGAATAATCTGTGCAAATTCCAACTACGCCCACAAACTCACCTCACTGCTCCGTCACCAAGAAATAGTGCTCTTCCTTCTATATTCTACGATAAAAATTCTGCTGGATAATACGCACTGACACACACTATGTTCCCATTGAATACTCACAATTTATACTCAGAATCAATGCCTTGCCTCAGGAAGGTCAACGGTCATGTCTACAACTTCCTACTTACGCAAGAGGAATTATTAGTGAAGAAAAACTAAAAACCTGGCTGCACCCCTTATTTTTTCTATCAAGAAATATTATAAAGCTTATGTCATTCTCACAATTTAAACGAACGAGAGTTTAAAGTTAAACTCCACGAAACCATTCACGTTACAGAGCGTGCTAAAGAAATCATACACACTTACATACATTCGAAAAACACTGCCCACGTTCTGTACAATTGATTAAAAAATAAACATTCATACCAATACTCCGGACACATGCCATTTAACAAATATAAACGCTTAATAAAAGATTCTTCACTAAATTTTAAAGTTATTTGTGCAGTAGAAGACTCCACACCATATATTAATAGAATCTGATCGGTTTCAGACGAATAGGCAAACATTGATGATCACCCGCAATTCCATGACCAGGAGACGTTTTTATGGTTAGATCTAATAGAGAGAGGAATCCGTGACTCGTTTCAAATCGCTCTTTTATTAGCCATCAATGATGTTCTCTTTTTTTTTTATTATTTTTTGGTACCAGCAGCTACTTTTGATTTGTGTTTATTTTCTATTTCCATTCCTATTCCTTCCTATTTATATTTATCAATTTGTAAATTAGAGAATGATATAACAATAAATGCCTCTAAATTAATTAAAATAACCGTCACACGCGATTGAAGTAAAACTTCTTTGGCGTTATAAGAGATGGCGATTAAGTTAAAAATAAACATATCATATGAGAATTTAAGTTTTTGCGTACTTTTCTATTTACTTTATAACAAAGACTTGCTAATAATATTTCCTGTGTTGTTTAAATTCTGAATTAGCTGATAGATGGCACTACAGATAATGAAACTTTGATTTAATTTGTTACTTACTTACATTGAAACCAAACGGTCGCGCTCCCCCTATATACATAATTAATTCTACTGTATAATTGTCATTATTATTCAATTTAACATGTTTTTTTTAAATAATTTATTTGTTTATAAACTACTATTTATTGACAAAATAAAAAATATTTAAATACGGGATGATACAGAAACGTGACGCCATATTGCCGTAACGGACTTCCGTTGCATTGTCGTCCAGTTGCCTCCTAGTCGCACCTACAGAAGCTTTACCTCAAAACATTACATCACATCTAGTTTAAATCAAAGCATACTCGCAAATCGTAACTCACAAATTACTTACAATATTTACAGTTAAAAATGGATCTAAATTATCAAACAAGTGTTTAATTTTTATTACTGACTGGCGTCCCACGGCAAACATACCTCTTTGCCTCGTTGTTTGGTTAGGACCGATTTGAAAATACAACCCTCGTCTTAACAAACAGGCCATTGTTAATACATAAGAAGTGTTAATACGGGACAGTAAATGTACCCAACGTTGCCTAAAATTGGCAGTGGCAAAAATCCAGTTAATTGATAGACCTAGACATTAACTGTAGAAGTAGTAGAGGCTTTAGCTGTAATACATACTCACATAAAAGTGGTTCCTATCGGTTGATTTCTTTTATCGAGGTTTTTGATTTATTTTTCACCAGACGTTATACAATGTAACCTAAATACAACTAGCCTGAAGTGCGGTGAATCTGTAAATTACTGTAGCTGGTGGTAGAGCCGTGGCTCTAGCGTGGCTGAAGCTATTAATGGTTTCAGCATGAATGGGTCTGCTCGCCTGGAGTAGTACCACCCTCTCACAGAAAACCGACAGTAACAGTGCCTGTTTCGTTCGGTCAGTGAGAGCGCCGGAGTTCCACCTCGCCTCTTATTCCCTTCCTCCCACGATAACACAGGCTGGCAACGCACTTGGACTATGGACACACGTTGGACGGTGGTGATCAATTAATGTCAGATGGCCCACATATTCATTTGCCTCCTATTATATAACAAAGGCCTATCAGCCCAATAGCATAGACAGTTCGAAAAAAAAAGTTATACGAGTATAACAAATTTTTCGATTTAACAATTTTTTTGATATTCTCTAGGACGGCCAGAACGAGCAAATATACCATTACATTATGAATATATATCGAAAACCTTTTTATAACCTATTTTAAATCATATTTAATATTCTCTTTCAACTTATAACCTTTACGTAACGTATGCTATCAATTATTCCCACTTAATTCCACAATAAAATGTCTCGATAGGTTAAGACACGTTAAATCCTTCGTAAGACGGTAATTGATGTTTGATGCTAAATAATGTAAATATTGCCGTTTCTAATTGTTATTAGTTTTAAAGTTATGGTTAAGAAACGAAAAGGGTGTTCCCTAAACCATTCGCTTTAACAGTGGAAGCAGATGCCTCTATACGTATTGAGGTTGGTAAACAGATTTTTAACCTTGTTAAAACGAATCGCAGTCTAAATTAACTTTTATATAATAAGCCCCATTGTAACGTATTACTCGGTATAAAAAATATTTTCGAATTACTTTCAGTTTCGTTATAGCGAGGTTACGCTGTACCAATGTATTTATTTTTCAACAGTTTTGTTAAACGGGTTGTTTGATGCTCCATAACCCTCTACACAGATATTAGAAATTCTACATTGCTGAATTGTCTCGCGTAACACACCACAAAGCATTCGTAAAAATAAAATGTGTGCTTTTTTCGAAACCAATCAACGTTGAAACGGTTAAATTTTCATCGTTCATGTAATTTCATCGTAAAATTACGGCATAGGCTGTTGGGATGGGGTCAGTTGTGGCATAACGGTGCACAACACGCAATATACGGACGTAATTTAGTTTTCCAACTATAGACATAATTGACACTGAGTTCAATGTTTGCTCATTCGTTTAGTTGTCGATTACTACGACAACCATTTATCATGATGGATATGAGTCGTTATCTTTCAAAATTAGTTAAATACATTATTAATCGTGCATATAACATGCTTTTTTTTTAAATTTTGTTAAGATTTCCACTATTTATACACCGAAAACAAAGTTCAAATTTTGGTGTTCATAAGATTTTTAGATTTTTTTTTATGATCACATTTTACATATACAACATTTTAATATCTTGAAAAATAACATAAGATTAGGAACGGCTAAAATTGGATTTAGCTTATTTTAAAATGAAACGACACATATGGTACACGAGTTTTCATCCACATTAAATCCTAATAATAACTAATATTATAAAAGCGAATATGATTTTATTTGTTTGTTCGTTACGCTCTCTCACACCTTAATTATTTAAACGATCATAATGAGATTTGATAGACTGATAGATGAGGAGTACAAAACATGATATGGGGTACTTTTCATCTAAAAAAAACTATTATTCCCGAAATTATAAGTCAAATATAAATTGTCAAGAGCGAAGCCGCGGGTAAAAACAAGTAATATCATAAATGTAAATGTGTACCTATTTGTTACGCTTTCACGCCTTTAATTACTTAACCGATCATGGTCAAATTTATGCATAC
Source organism: Antheraea pernyi (assembly GCA_015888305.1). Taxonomy (NCBI): domain Eukaryota; kingdom Metazoa; phylum Arthropoda; class Insecta; order Lepidoptera; family Saturniidae; genus Antheraea; species Antheraea pernyi. The sequence continues at coordinate 1,652,256 of MU158699.1, forward strand.
ACATTGTCAGGGGTAAAGAAAGGACCGAGAGTAAGTACCCTTAAGCCCAGAAAAAAGTATTGTTTCCGACAGATACGATAAAACTAACGTGAGCAAAGTCACGGGCAAAAGCTACTTACAATATAAAAACACTCGTATCAACTTGCATAACGAATCGGAATTAGAAAAATTATTACAAACAGATGTATATTTCTTGACAGCGTGACGACTTTCGTGGCGTCAGCTTATGGTTTAAAAGTCATCTTCAAAAAATATATATATTAAAAGGAAACCGTATCTAATTTCACTTCGCTGACAAGTTAGCAATTCGCCTTTCGTCGTACGACATAAAATGCTTCCGTCAAAGACGCGCGAAACGGTCCAATTTCTATGGATAACATTTTTTACCTCCTGTACGCGTACATATTTTATGACCACTTCATATGGACGCATAAAGGAAAATGAAGGGAATATTATATATTTTTAGGCAAATAAAAAAAATAACGAGAATTAAAAGTTGTTTTACATGTTCACGAATGTTTGTATTCATTAAACCGAGAAGATTCTCTTGTACGTTGTATTCTTGTAATGTTAAATTAAAAAAAAATTATTCTCTTTTCCTCTTTATGACCTCGTATAATAATAATATACGTCTGAGAAACACGTTCGAGCGGGAGATCATATGTAAAATCAAGCGCGATTCTTATATAACACATATTTTCATTATTATACATATTACGGAATAAGTGCTTAATCAGGGGATTATTTATACTGTACGGGCAATATGAATAAGTCCAAACGAATTATGTAAATAGCTCAAAACATGCTCGCCCTAACTTGATCTACAGTAAAGTACATCGGAAAAGAGCATATGACAACAAACTAAGAATTATGTCGTACTAGCAGGCGCGGCGACGTTTTCCTGCCCTGATAATGGAAAGAATATGCCTATTCTTATATAGCTTATATGCCTGCAAATTATATACCTAAACCTTCCTCATGAATCATTTTATCTACTGGTGAAATCCGCATGAAAATCCCTTCAGTAGTTTTTGAGTTTATCGCGAACAGACAGACAAACGTGGCAAAGAACTTTATTTCATAATATGTAGTGATAATAAAAGTGAAAATGATTTGAAATTCGTCTGATAATAAAATAGATTCGTTTTATCAAAGACCTATTACCTAACCTTAAAAGAATTCGATTTTGATGTTACACTATAAAAACAAATTGTGTGTTCAATTCACACGCGGTAGAGGTAGAAGAACGTATACCTCAGTATTCTCCAATACCCGAAGGCAAGGGAGACACTGCTCCCAGTCTAACCAACACAGAGTTTACCCCCACCACTTTTTGTCAAACAAAAAAGTTACGGGTCAGAATTTCAAATCTCTCCTATAAGAAATTTCACTTTAAAAACTATAAATAAAGTTTGTAAGAACGGAATTAAATATTACAATGAAAAGAATCATTACTATACAAAAAAAATAAACTAAACTAACTAAAAAACTCCTTATTTATATAATTTCCCATAGGACGTGAAATTTATACTTTATTTAAAAGCATTGTATACCCAAATGTATTTGTAACTGCGGCAAGATTTTTCCGTACTCATTTAATATTCATTACCATATTTTGAACGATTTTCACAAAATGTTTATAAATTGTAGCCGATGTGTTATTCTAATGTATGAGCTATATATCATCGTCAAAATACTCTTAATACATTGCGTGAAAGAGACAAACATATCCAGATTTTTCTCGTTTAAGATGACATACAAGCCTTTGAGAATTTCACTTGTTTCCATATGAAAATCTCAAATTTCAAGATTACAAATTAAATCATAAACCGTTATGTTTACAGTCATTGTTTAATTTGGCTTCATCTATATGATTCCGAGAAATCCGAGACGCAGTGAATACGAATTGTTAAAATTTTAACAATGCTACTAAAACTCAAACAAATTAAGTATTTCATACTTTTATTAACATTTGTGTTCTTTAAAACGTAGAGCAAAAACAAAGGATTTCGTTTAAAAACAACTTGTGTAATGGTTGAAAAAGAAACGAATGGAAAACTTTGTTTGTACAACATTTCTTAGGCTTTAGAACTAACGATTCAAAGGGTCGCGTGTTAGAAGCGTATCGACCCCGCTTCGGTTCTTGTTCATTTTCTCTTGAAACATTATTCTATATCCTTATCTAGTCACTTGGATCGGGCAAAAGGAATATACATATCTGATCGTTGGGAAACAAGATAAATAAAAAAACACTATATCAAAGCTAGGAGCCGCCCGCGACTTTGTTCGCGTGGGTATCTCTATAAAAAATGACAGCACGATTTTTTTAATGAAAGAAAGTGTCTGAAGACTCTCGCCCGCATTTATTCCTGATTTCGTTTGTATATCACTTCTGACAAATCGTTTTGAATCTAGTGCAGCTTAAATACAATATGAAAGTGAAGTTTTTGGCGGAATCTTACTTGGTTATGTTAATGGCTTGTATATTTTATTCATAATCTTGTGTTATTGGACTCTATCTTGGGTAGTATTGGTGGTGTTTTACGTAATACAATGTTTGTTATTGTGCACAAGTTAGGTGGAAGGAAAATAATATCACAGAGCGCGAAGACTGAGATGCTACAAAAACTCTTTGGAAAGTTGTAACGACCACCATCTTGTTAGAACATTGACAATCATAAGACAATTACAAAATTATTACTACCTACTCGACAATGGTACTGATAATCTAGAACATAGGTTGCAAAAACTTTGAAAAAAAGATATTCAAATTAGTAAAACTTATGATATTATTTTTTCTTATTTACTTATTTAACTAATTCCAGCTGTGTTAATGTATGTATGTATTATTATATTCTTTGTTTTTCTTCCTTACGACACAATACATTATCTTCATGTACCTCTGGCAATCCACACAGCACACGTCGATATAGTTCTAAAATCGAAGGATTTTGAGCCAACTAAATTAACACTTATCATTATACTTTGGCCAATTTAAACCAAATCTACTTAACTGTATTTAAGGAGATATGTGTAATTCTGATGTCTATAACTTATATTTCTTTCATCAAAATCCGTTCAGTAGTTTTCGCCTGAACGAGTAACAAAACTACATATATATTCAAAAACCCTCTCATTTAGAATATCAATAGGATCAAATAAATAATAAAATAAAGGACGTAAAATAGCCGATTTAATTTATTTAAGTAATATAGCCAATGGAATTATAGACTGTCCAGAATTATTATCTAGAGTTCAGTTATGTGTCCCTACAAATACATTAAGAAAACCGAAGCTATTACATGTGCCACTTGTCAGGACGACATATCGCCAAAATGCCTTTCTGATCCGAGCATGTAAATATTTTAATTTATTAGACAATAACCTAGATTTATTCGCAGATAGTGTATCATGCCTTAGAAAATGTTTCTCTAGAGATTTTTTTACATAATATCAAATTTGTGCGTGTAATCATGTTACTATTTGTACATCTATATTGGTAGCTGTCTTTTCTTTCTTTATTTATTTTTTATAAGTGGAAATTTGTAATTAGCCTTAGTATATTATTTATTTGTTATTTTATTAGTGTTAGCTGTAAGTTTACCTAAATAAATAAAATAAAATAAAATAGAACTAGATTCACTTAAGACCAAAATTTTTTGGTGTGAAATAAATCGTACCTCTCTATACTACTTATTAATTTAATTGGGCGCATTAAAACAAACTGAATTGTATTTAGACAACTATTTATAATTTGGATTATAATCACAAAGATACTTGAACAACGTATAAACACATTGGCACATTTCAGAACTGGGCGGCAATGTTGCCATTGCTATCTAACAACAGTAAGTTAGAATATTGTATTGCCATATCTTAACAGATTTCATTTTTAAACTCATTTAATACTAAACCGATTTTGAAATTTCTTTCACCTATAGAAATATATAGAATACTAGCTTCTGCCTGCGACTTCGTCCGCGTGACTTTGGACTAACGCCAACACGCAATGGAAGCGCTCAAAAGAAAAAAAAACGATTTTGAAACATTATGAATTGGTGCTCCGCTCCCACTTGTCTTAGCGTGATAGCTAATAAAATAGCTTTCCTCGATAAATTAGCTCTCTAGCATTGAAGATTTTTTGCAAATCGTATCAGTAGTTCCTGAGATTAACGCGTTCGACCAGACTCTTCTGTCGTACTTAACGAGAGCAGTCATTCAAATTATAATAACTTATGATTACTGGACCGATTTTATTGATACAAATGCTAAGCTACTTCAGAAGATATGATTTCAGGTTTTATCGCAAACCCAGCTTTAGCAGTGATGCGTGTTCATACAAACAGACAGATAGACATTTCTAAAAATGATTGAAATTATTTATTAATCATTCTTAGACTCATATTTTTCAAAAAGAACGAAAAAGTACCTCAGATTTACATTCTTATTTTTTTATTTATTTTTAACCTCAATCAAAGCGTAGCTTGTCTGTAAAATCAATATAACTAGTGGTCGACTAGCGGTCGAGATTCGACAATAATTATTTTGACATTCAATAAGATCAAAGAGAATAATAATTATTTCAGTGGTTCCATAAATTTACTAAGGACAATCTATTTATCAATTAATTATTAATTTATATATTATATTATTATAAATTTATACCTACAATAATGGAACATAAGTCGTGTTAAAAATATAGAATGTAGGATGAAAAAAGGTAATCGGAACACAAGAGTAAAGTGTAGAATGGTGAAACGTTATTTTCATTTGCATGTGTGTATACGTTGTGTGTTATACGAGCAGTAGTGTGTGTAATGTATTTGTGCACTTCACCTCCATATAAACTTTAACTATGCCAAATTTTACGTTCATCCGTTCGCGCAATTCGCTTAAAAAGGGGTACAAAGTTTTCACTTCGCGTATTAATATATAGTATAGCTTGTATTTTACTAATTAAGCAGCTCTTATGAGAAATTAAAAGATATTTAATGCGTGTGCGCTGTTGAACCTCTCGGCTTTCTACTACCGGCACACGAAGTCTAACTCTTCGTAATTTCCACTAGAAAAACTAATCAAATTTGAACTATCTATATAGTGTTTCAAACCACAGGTTTACATAACTTCCATAATTCACTAACTAATACATCTTTAGATACTATGTAATTCTTCTGTACATGTAAATGAACTCCTCTCAAATGGCTGGACTAATTTTGATAAATTTTTTTGGGTGTGCTCGGGTGGATACAAGTATGGTTTAAATTCACAATTAAACCCAGGTGGCGCTGCGATTTTCAGTATTTTTTTATTTTTAAGAATTATATACGTATATAAAAAAGATGAAGATAAAAGTAAAATACAGTGTAATATGATTATATTTTTAAACTAACTATCTGTTCCGGCTTTGCACAGGAAAATGAGGCCAAAATTTTTCCTTTACAATGCGACCATGTCATGAAACAAAATTACAACTGACCCTCAATCTGTCAATTTCATCAATAATTTTGAAGACCCTCTCTGCAGTCCCGTTTCATTCACGAACCCTTGTTTCATATGGAGATTTTTAACTCAAAATGTTTACTCTTCCGTACGATTTTCCTAACGATTTCTTTCTTAAACACTTTGTTCTGACAATTACAAACACAACAAAAATCATAATTACCTATATTATAGACAGTGAGGATAGAATATAATTGTAGTATCATTATATTCTTAAGTGACTGTAAAGCAACAGTGCTAGCAGGTTATGTACATCGATTCGAAGCGTGTTATTAGCAACACCTATAGATAGACGAGGCGTTCCAAGTCACTCCTCAGAGCGATAACCTATTATAACTGGCCTCTAGACCGCAGTCCTATTGTGGTCATTTAGACATAATCATATGCTGCAGTGACCGTAACATCACATATACACTGTGCTTGTTCGTCACTTAACACTTTGACTGCGACGCCGTAATCACATGCTATTTTAGGACGCCACGGATACATTTTTGTAATCGCAAAACTATCTAGCGTTCCAGTCACCAATGACCACGGTGATGTCACAAGAGTAACCCTCGCCGGTAATATATCAACAATGTGGTAGTCAATGTGTTAATTACAATTCAATAAACAATAAATAAATTAACGCATATCTTCAATACGAAATATATAGTATAATATATAGTTTTGTATAAGGGAAGAGAGCGATGGCTTTTACATTAAATTTATGATAAAACTGGCTTTTTCTCGAGACTTCGTTCGCGTTGATCTAGATTTGATCTAACCCTAGGGTTCAAAAGGTCTATGCAAAATTTCACGATGATCGGTTAAGTAGTTAAAATTTCAAAGCGTAACAAACAAACGAACTCACTTTCTCATTTATAATATCGGTTATAAAGTTGCAATAACAGATCTTTAACGATCAATAATTATACCAAGTAATATCTTAAATTGTTATTAAGGCCAAGGTGTGTTTAATTATGCCTGAAATTGTCCTATTCAAATATGATTTGTGATATTCGATGAGCAGCACCTCATTATCGGACCCATTAATTTCGAAAATCAATTTCCTCAATACTTGTGCATGCTTAAGATGTTATATTAGAACGATTTCGTTTTTAACAATAAAGGAGGAAAAAAATATTTCCAAACGGTTCATGAGATGTAAAGTTTTAATTTATTTTCCTATTTGTGATATTATATCCCCGACATTAGTCTAGGCTATGTAATCTAAATAGTAATTTAACGTTTATGTTAAATGTCCACTTGTAATGATCCCACTTCTGGGCAAAACGCCTTTACCCGAAGGAAAGTACGAGTATAATCACCACGTCAGTCCACGACGTATTAGCGACTTCAAACGCTGAATATGTATAGATCCATATATTTTTCATAAACGGTATTTATTATACTCTCAAAAATATTTCTTAGGTTTTGGTTTCCTCACGATGTTGTCCTTTACCATCGACTGTTAGTTTTAGTTTTACTAATTTAAATCAGTAAATATACACGAATTCTAGTATCTAGAAAAAATATCGATTTTTTACACGTTGCAATTCGAACCTACAGACATCGATATTCCGTCAATTATATCATTTAATGAGTATGGCGTTTAGATAAAGAAATTTTATTTCAATCTTCGGAATTTGTTTTACAATTGATTGAAATAATTTTTAGAATTGGAACAAAAATATTAAAAAATTAAACATATTAGTAAACATTATTGGTATATTTTTTTAGATATACAATTATAAATATCCACGTGATTCTAATAGGTTTTTAAGCATATCGGTATAATTGAAAATAAATAAATTTACTTCTATCAGGTTGTATTGAAAGGAAATATAGTCTGTCTCTACTTCTTACTTAGGTATTGTGTAATTTAATAATGAATAAAATTCATAGATTATAATTCTATGTAGCCAATAATAAGTTATCTTAATTACCGTGTTACGAAATATAGTCATTTCTATGCCTCTACAATATATTTTAATAACAGGCTAAAACTGATGACGAATTACCGCTCTCTATATTGTCAAAAAATAATAACATAGTAGGAATAATAATCAAGGCATTCTTGATAAACTAATTCCCACTGTGAAGGTTCGTATGACATAACTGTGGGAAAACTACAATATGACAATTAATTACAGGTACGCAACTATTACGACGATTAAAAAAAAATCCGATTAATTAAAATTGGTACAAAACGTTAATTAATGTTTGAGAGAGAAAATGACCACTGTATTCGTATTCCAACTCCATTATTATACACAACACATCACATTACATACATCAATGGACATGTTTCACGACACTATTATGGTACGTAGCAGCGTGCTACGCGAACGCCGTAGTAGCAGCGTGCTACGCGAACGCCGTAGCTACACACGAGTCGACTACGCGGCGACTTGTGTAGCACTGCCGCGGCAGGGCGGGCGGTCGCGATACTGTGTTGGCCGCGGGAAGGTTTACACTGTTCCGCTTAACTGGTTTGCTGCCTTCTTTTCAAAGAGACGCTGTATATCTATTACTATCTATTATTCGATAATATAATATTAATGTATTAATATATTTCACTTTAGATATTCCTCGACGAAATATTTGAATCAATAAATAAACTTTTTCACGAGAAAATTACAACGAAATTTTCCTGGTCATATACATATATTATATTGAAACATTATACTAGCGCGTGTAAAACAATAACGGTTTAGGTAAAGTGTCTGTAATAATTATACATAACTTGAATTAACGGTCGATTCATAAGAATCAAAATTTTCATATTGTATCAACATGTTTCTTCTATGACTCGAATAAAAATATACTTCCTTATACTATAATATATAACTTAAATCTACTAGGTTAAACGTTAAAAGTGATACGGTTTAAGATGTCATGTAAGAAGCTTCCTAAATGTCATGATCATTGAAGTATTTAGTTTATTTAGGCATTATTATATACATATAATACTTTGCTACATTTATAACACATACAATATTCAGAAAACAACACCAATGAAAATAAATAGCGATACTACAAAAATATTTCTATTCACTAATAGAGTGTAATATTAAATAATTCAATAAAAAAAGTGAAACAATTGCAGTCTTTTAACGACGTCGCAAGACGAGGCCGACAGCGCTTAAACTGTCCGAAATGAAATATCTTCGAGTGACAACTTAAGAACACTCCAGCGGAACAAAGAAACGGAGAAAGAAAAATTCACCAATAAAACGGGAGACGTCAATCTTCAATGCTTGATGAGTTAATCTTTATAACAATTAGAAAAAAAATTGTGAGGCTTCTATTCAAATTTTTTGTATTCGCTTATATTTCGGTCACAATCTTATTTAATATTAAACGACGATGTACACAAATGTGGTAATATGCTGAGCTTAGAAAGGGGACTAGTTATCAATAGTGACTGCACAAAAACACACCGATAAGTACTTGACAACTAAAACTACATTACTATTACATTTAACCTTTCAGTGAAAACAGGCTCCTTGTGATAATCATGAATTATAATCGGTGGAAGCTGTATCCGAACATAGAACCGCTAAGTAATATCCTATATTTATTACCTTTATGAATTTATAATGCAATTTAATATCAACAAATGCTTTATATCGTTACACACATCCAAAGAAGTAAGGATTAATTTTATATTCTATTTCATATTAAGGCTTTTGTAAAAGCATTACTTTAAATTAAAGTGTAACTACCAAACGGCTTAGGAATATGAAATCAAAAAGAAAACTATATCCGTATACTATATATAGTATAGTTACTATATCCCCCCCATCTTCTTTATAGTTTCGACAAGTCTTATATAAATTAAAATGAAATGCCGAATATATGTAAGTACGTCACTTCAGAATAGCTGAACCTACGTGGCTAATAATTGTATGTTTTATTTTTTAACGAAAAATTATTTTTGGCAATGTCCGAATTTCGTTTAACTGGAGGTCACGTTCTGGGAGTATGAAAGTAAACGTGGTTCTTGAGGTTTTGAGAGTTTATTTCTGACTGACTTTGTAATCGAGTGCGGACGCAACCGCGTTCTCGATATATTTTTACGCATACAATATACAATTTGCTTATATAGGCATTAATTTATTGTGTCCCTACTTTTTGTATTTATCAGGACAAAGTTTGTACGAAAGTAGATATTTGGCAAAAATCATACGGGTAAATAAAAAAAATCTCCACATTAGTGAGTGAGTGAGACAGAAAATAGTAGTAGTGTGATCTTCAAACGTATTGACAGATTGACGTTCAGTTGCCATTTTATTTCCTTACATGGTCGTACTGGAAAGAGAGGATTTGGTCTCATCTTCTTTGTTAGTACCTGCACTCACGCGAAGACCGGACTTACAACTAGTATTATATAAATAAATAAAAATCCAGTGTCATGATGTTTATCCACAATGAACTCCGAAACTACTTAGCCAATCTTCATGAAAGTGACACTTATGTATAATTTGGTTCTAACCTAAGTGATAAGATAATTTATATTTTGATTTGTGGCCTCAATATTTTTTAATTACGTATTAAATGATTGTCAATGTTGTTTAAGTTATTAATTATGAGTTTCATCATTCTCGAACAGATGGCGCTTTAATTAGTTTGTTGACAGAAAACTGTAGGCTCAACTGTTAAAGATATCTCATAGATCGCGCCATTTTTTAATTTTGAATTTCTATTTATGCAATAGCAACGAGTGACCGGGTCACCTAGTATATTTATATATAATGAGATTAAAAAGTTACTATTTCATACGATTATATATAATTTGCATAAGAAATTACATAGTGGTACTTGTACCACATCTAACCCGTATATTGCAAGTACTGCCGAATTCTTAAAGATTATTGCACACATTTAATGCTGATAATGGTTTCATGTTAAAACGAATATACTTATTTCAATTTGCAATATTCAGAAGTTATTTGCGCATTATCTTTAATAAATTCTGAAGATACACAATAAAAGAATATATAGTATTTACGTGATCTTGATTATTCTTTATCTTACTTATTATTCATACAATAACTAATTCAAAAACAATATTGTGAGAGCACAATTTAAAGAAAAATAGCTCTCGCACACATGCATTCATATAACAAAAACAATTTCAAACCGCACGAATCGTTTTGAAAGTCATGACAGCGTCGCCGCATTCGAATTCTATCAGGCAATCGAAAATAAACGGAATCTAGCTGTACCTAAATTGAATGACTCGATTTAAAATAATATTGTTTGTATTAATGATTTATAAAGAGGGATCAGTTACGTCACAGATTTTTCCTCGTCTTCTTTTTTTCACAGTCAACCGTGGATTTCCTAAAAGCGGCTTTACAAAAACAGATACAAGGAAATGGCGAGACAAATAAGACGGCCGGCGAACCGGGTTTTTTTTTCCTCTCTCCCGAATATCCGGATGAATATTAAACGCTTCGTTTTGTTTTCATAGCCGCTCATTATTATTAGGATCGATATTAAATTAGCAGACGAATTACTGGAGAACAAGTAGGCGGATGTAATTTAATATTTGGCCTTCTTTTTACTTGAATAAGTACTTTTAAATATATTTAGTAAGTTTTTCCTAAAGTAAGATATCTTCAGCCACATAACAATGTACATAGAAAAATAAAAAGAAAAAACATGTACCATTTTGCCAACCACTTTTATACGACCTATCTAACGATAGGAAGTTTATGCTCATTATTTTCAATATTAAATCTCCGTTAAACTTTGCAAATGAAATTTAACTGAAATAAATTTTCTTATAATAAGTTTCATGCACACTTATAGTTGGTAGGAAATTCAGAACTATGTCTTTGTACTCAAAGGTATTAAAGTTTTTTTTTTTTTTTTTCCTCGAACTGACCACGCTATTGACCCTGCAGGGTCTTCACAGCTTCACCGGACTACGGTATTAAAGTCTTATATAGCAACAAGCTTAATATAATTTCTATTAGATTTACCACGGCAATCAAACGTATATTCTACTAGATGGTATTTAGAACATAATTAACAGAATACAAGGTGGCTTTTAACTGTCTATTTCGGGTATTTAGTATTTATTATATCAATAAAACAATTAAAAATAACAAAAGATTGCTTAAACAGTTCACTATTGGTTATAGGACACGAATTAGGATTTTATCTACTGTCTAGCTTTAACATAGTACAAGTTACGTGAATATCTTTGTTTAATTATACGTACTAGTGGGCGTCCAGTGGTCGACATTCGACCATAGTTCATTGATTTTTTTAAAGGGATACATATTATAATAATAGTTGTATATTATAATATCATTGTTGAATGTAGAATGAAAAAGGGTAATTGGAACGTAAGAGTAAAATAATACATATAGTCCAGCATAGCAACCTCCTTCACAACCTTTTTTGAAGTCCTTTATTGATAGATGTGAAAATGTCTTTTTTATTCACATGTGTGTGTGTATATGTTGTGTAAAATTGAAGGAGTAGTGTGAGTAATGCATATTTTAATTAATTTAATGTACTCCTAATGCATTTTATATAAAATAAATAGCTTTCGGCACTTCTCCTCGATATAAACTTTAACTATGCCAAGTTTCACGTTCATCCGTTCGCCCAATTCCGTTAAAAAGGGATACAAAGATTAGGCTTCACGTATTAATTATACGTATTACGGCAAGCGATTCTCTCACTCCACTGTGACAGATAGAGTTACTTCAAAGCCGAGATTCGATTCGTAGCACCATCTTAGACTTCTTCGTTAGTTATTTAATCTTACTAAAATCTCATTTTACGTTTTTCTGCAAAAACGAACAAATAAATTGAAATCACATCATGTAAATCGTCAAATAAAAGAATATAACATTTTATAAAATATAACTTTGACTTCAGAATATTATATTCCTACGTATAATAAATTAATATCGGTTGTCTCAAAGAATAATAGCGTAAGAAAATTAATTAAGGTGTGCTCTATATATTTTATGACGAGACGTATGATTTCGTTAAATTAAACTGGTAAAGGAGAAGAAAATGAATTAATTTAATAGAAATTATTAATTTGAAAATTTCACGGAAGCCGCGTGTAATTTGACAATTTAATCATAATCATAACAGCTTTACACGAGTATATCGTGATGCGAGCAGATGCTTCGTTCGAACGATTCCAGTTACTTGTACCAGTAAAAATCTTTGAAAAATAACGAACTAATTTCCCGGTTGCCACCGCAAAGTAGCATTATTAAAAATTAGTATTTGCGTTCTTTTTTTAAATGTAAAAGCATAAAGATTACTTACTCGTAGATTAGTTATTTAACATAATCAAGAATTATGGTTCGTATGCTAAAATCATTATTATTTTTTTACAAAATTATAGTACACCTACATTAGTCGTCTCTATTTGGCACATAGGGGATAAGACCGAGATAGCCTGCTGAGTTCGGTTTTGTATATCGCTATTTTTATCTATCGCAGTCATTTCGCTGTGCAATAAGGAGAACGTTTTGCACAAACGAACCGTAGCCGCGAGCACTGCTAGTTAATTATGTTATTATAATTTATTTATTAATAACAACCTTTTGCTCACAGTTTTGCTCGCGTTGATATAGATGTGATCTAGCCTGAACAACGTATTATTTCGGGGCTCGGGCTGAATGGTAGCCATTATCCTTTTAAGTAAACCAGATAACTTGTATGCAAAATGTCATGATGACCTGGTGAGTAATTAAAACATAATAACAAATAACATAATAAAACAATCAAAAGAAACAAACAATTTGACAACATTTATAATATTACTATCGATATTATACACGACAACGTGTTCAATTACAACTCATCGATACAAAAGTTATACATTTTTATCTTGCTATGGTCTTATCAAAGGAGCTACTAAGTCAAAATAATTGTATTTATGCACCAATAGTATTCTCATAGTGTCCAGTAAATAATCAATATAAACTTAACAAAAATTACCATTGCCACTTTTTTTTTTATTGTAGCTCGGCAAAATGACTGCACTGTGCCTGATGGTAAGTACAATCCAAAAACAATGGCCACCACCGAGTGACACACGATCCATCGCCGGTCGCCGCTGTCATGCCGGCCTGCGAAAAGCTGGATACGCACAGGCTGATCCCGAAACGCTACCCGCAGAAGCGAATCACTATGACGGACTTTTTCGCCATATACATGGTGGTTACGACCCAATCAGGCTGTAAAACCCTACTAGCCCGCTTTCGCCATTTCCTAGTTCGTTATTCAGCAGGCGCAGGTGAGGTTGGCTTGAGTGTCTCAAGTCTGAGATGTTATTAGACACCCCTTACACTACTGTCTACTGCCGCAATCAAACGCACCTCGAGAGTCAAATTCCTGAATTCGTTAAGCATATAATATATAACTCCCATTTATAATTAGCCGGACTCAGTGGAGCAATTAATTCGGTACAGGTGTTCGTTCATCCAAACAAACGCCGGTGGATGGCAGCGATCTTGATTGACTACGACTACTTAAAAATTGTTCTGTATTCTGCTACATAAGACATCAGCGATGTTTCATTTTAGGCAAATAAATTCACGTACGCAACTTGCATGAGTGAAAACTTTTGAATTTAGTCAATTATTATGAAAAATTGAGCTAAGATATCAATTTTAAATAATAATGTTTATAGAATTATAAGAATTAAATGAAAAAATCATCACCATCAGCCTGTCAGTGGCCCAATGTAAGGCCATCGGCCTCTTCCCGAAAGAAGGTATGGGCGTAATCACCACGCCATCCTACGACGTATTGGCGATTTCAAACTCTGAGAAATCAACAGTTTTATATTTTTCCCACACACATTAGTACTACGAGAACATTTCTCGTGTTCAGGTTTCCTCACGATGTTCTCCTTCACCGTCAACCGATAGTGTTAACAATTTAAATTACTAAATGCACGCGAATTCCTAAAAACTCGTTGGTACATGCCGGGGTTCCACCGGTCAAACCACTAGGTCACCACAACTTCAATGACGAATAAAAAAATAGTTTCTATTTCTATTCTATTTTTTTAATTACACCAACTGATGACCGCGATTGCGTTTTGATAAAAACGGTGCTTAACCGCCAAGAAATAGGGTAATGAAAGTCTAAAGAAAGAATTCGAAAGTCCTATACCTGTTACCGAAAGTTTCGTAAAAATTAGTTCGTCTGCTTTAGACATTAACTCGAACAAACCACAGACACTCCATTTTTATTTATAGGTATACGTAGATAACAATGGCATCAATAAATATTTAAAATTACCTCAACATCATATAGTAATATATATATATATGATTATTATACGAAACACACGTAATAAGGGTAGGTACATAATAATCTTTTGTGTGATCAGTATTTTAATCAAAACCCACACGAATCCATATATCATGTCCCGTTCGGGCGGACAATAGGAAGACTTTGGTGTGTACGTATTGTGATTACCGTCAGCAATGAGTTCAAAGCGGGGTCACTTACAAATAGTAATTAGGTACCTTCGCTTCAAATCGTTCCTTTGCAATGAGTTCAAATTTCTACATCGTGTTAAACGAAATTATGAGTTTCTTTATAAATAAATATATTTTAAATTTTAGGACAAGAAATAGCTATACGAATCTTAAAGCTTTAAAGAATTTTTACCGTTTTCTTGGTGTAAAAACTTCTTTAGCAGCGTGACACGATTTTTGGTAAGTGAAAAACTTTAGGGTTAGCGTCGCCGATGACCTCGACATGCACATGACATATTGCGCTTGCTTCAGACTAGCGACGCGTAGTATAGTGGCCTGTCTACATGTAATATTGATATTTTGTCAGCATGTATCAGGCAACAGCCCAAGCCGAGGTGGGCCGCGCATCCTTGAGCTAGTTGTCAAAATAAAATCGGCTGAGTGCCTTAAACGCTCGCCTTAGTAGTCCGGTCAAGCTGTTAAGACCTTGCTAGGTCAATAGCGTAGTCAGTTCGATAAAAAAATGATATTTTATAACGAGCTTGTGCAGCACACCATATGTTTGATTAATTGATAAAGTATATATATATATATATATATATATATAATTTCAGTTTACAAATTACAAAAATTTAAATAAACTCATTTAATAATTGAAGTGAAGTGCTTAACACTGTTTGCGTTTCGTTCGGTCAGTAAGAGTGCCGGAGACCCGCCTCCCAACCCCTCTCCTCTCCCTCCTTCCGCCAAACACAGGCTGGCAACGTACTTTCGACGCCCCTGGTGTTGTTAGTGTCTATGGACAGTGGTGATCACTTAACATCAGGTGACCTACCGGGTCGTTTGCCTGCTATAACATAAAAATTTTAAAAAATATTATTATTTTAAAAAGCTGTGAGCGCTTTCAAAATTACAAAAAGTTCAGTTATTCCACCGTCTTGAGTTTTCTTACTTCTGTTGACAGTCCTTAAACTGCTTCGACTTTTTTCTTTTTTACCTATTTAATTCTCTATTTTTAACTTACTTAGCGTAGAGCTGAGAATTCTTATACAAGAATGAAAACAAATTTGTTAGCAAAACGTCTTTTTAATATACTACTTTTTAAAACGGACTAAAAGGCATACAATAATTTAAATATAAATAAAAGATGTTCATGGGTTTTTGCGATAGATAGAGGCAGAGAGTAAGAGCCTGTCCAGATGAGGCGTTTTACGCGCAAGTCGACTCGCGCGTTTCAAAATATATTGCGTCCAGATACCGCGGTTTAAGCGCGTTTCTACCCTAGGAAACGTCGCATACGCTGAGATACGTCGTACGGATAGACGACTGACAACTATGTCGACTCGCCACTGACTCGCGCGTAGTACTGGACGCAGCAATGAGGTCTGAGTATTTCGAGTCTCACTCATTGCAGGCGTTTTACGCGCGAATTAGGAAACGCGCCGCACCATCTGGACGGAATATATGTAGCTCTAGTATCTCGGGTACGCGCGAGTGTGTCGCGAGTATCTCATCTGGACAGGTTCTAAGGTCTCATTGAGAAAAAACAAAAGTGTTAGCGTCTTAATTGGAAACTATTTATACATCAGTTATCTATTGCATGCACGCTACGTAGCTTCATTATTGTATTATTTTAATTAATTTTATGCTTATTATTTGGTTTATAAGACGTGGTATATTAAAAAGTTTTTTTTATATAAATAATCTTTTTTTATAAGTTTTCTAATAAATTGATAACAACATTAAACTCGGATAATAAGCAGCTGTTATTTTAATTTTTATTTCATTATTATCTCGTTTTATACGTGTATGCTATGACATATCTGTAAAAATACATCTAAACTTTTGGCACAAAACCCTACACCAGCCAGTTACAACCTAAAAATAAAATATAAATGGCTTCAAAAACAAAACGATCACATTCGAACCATCGATATAAAAATAACAATGATATACCGCGTTCCCATTTTAACAATGTTAAAATCGAAGCGACCGGTCGATACTTCTACCGGAAATAATAATAGATCAGCAAAACGAAATAAACAGCCACTTGGCCAGTGCTTATGATCGCCTTCAATAATGCACTGTTCTTCGCACGAAACGCGCTAACCGGCCATATTAAGAATGCATCTAACCCTATAATGCTTACTCTATTGAACGTACCACTCAATTCGGTCGATTACAGCAGTATACATAATAAGCGCGCTGCCACACGGACGGAGTAAACAAGGCTTTACTGCACACGCCATTAAGATACAAAAACCTGATATGGATGGCAATTGACTTGACATGTACTTTTAATTACATTTCATATTTAACTACGTTTTATACGCGTTCTCGTTTATGATTATTTAAAGTGTATTATTAACACATATACGGTGGTAACATTTATGTGATTCGATATTATTGTAAAACAGAAGGAAATCAATGTCAATAGATTTTCATTAATTTGTGCCTATTTCTATTTCAATGAACTTTGCATTTATCTTTATTACAACACTAAATTCTGCTCGTAACATTAATATACCAGGTGAAATGTGAAACGCTCGCAGTATTCTAAGATATGACACTTCATGGTCAGATTGAACATATAAAATAATAATATCAAAACCAATACTAATAAACAACCAAAAAATGTTAA
Source organism: Antheraea pernyi (assembly GCA_015888305.1). Classification (NCBI taxonomy): domain Eukaryota; kingdom Metazoa; phylum Arthropoda; class Insecta; order Lepidoptera; family Saturniidae; genus Antheraea; species Antheraea pernyi. The sequence goes on from MU158699.1 coordinate 1,669,857, forward strand.
GTTAAAGTTTGTTCTAAGAATTTCAAAAGTATAAACACAATCGCAATAAAACTAGGTGCAATGAACGGTGCCAAAAGTTACAATGGGCGATCCGGAGTTCATAACTTTCGATAATAAAACGGACAATAAACTTTTTGTTTTGTTCCTGACGTTCCCACGTTCACTTACGAGTGAAAGTGAAATCACCCGACGGTCACTGACACTGTGCTTTAACATAGACACGTAGAGGATTGTATATAATTTTTGTATTTTTCTAGATAATTAGGTCAAATATTAAGCACCTATTTTTTTATTGATTTAGAACGAAAATCGAGTGCAGAGTATCCTCTATAAATATTGCTACTCTCTAAACATTCAGCCTGTAGATGTTCTTTTTGTCCACCTAAAAAAATCTGTAAGATGTAATTATGATCGGTTGAATAGTTAAAGCGTGAAAGCGTAACAGACAGTCTCACGTTTACCTTTATTATATTATTTGGGATGTTTTTTCTCATGATAAATTATTGACTTATTCGCAATGTAGTAAAATATAAGGTTATGAATCGGGGTAGTTGAGTTGAAAAGGGTGGTACTCTTGCAAAATAAACCCAGAAAATAATTAAGTAGCTCAGAAAAAAGAAGAAATAATTAATATATAATACGAAACTCTTTAATTCATTATAGGAAGTTTTCATATATGTACAAAAGCAAAAAGAAACACAAATCCCACATTTTTAATATACAAATTATTAGTTTTTAGATTTAAAGTTCTATAATTACATAACAATAATTGGTTAAAAATTGAATTGCTAATTGAATAAATCACGTTCTATATTAAATTCTGTGGATTATTTAGACTCTAAATATATAAAATGTATTACCGTACTCGTTTATTATTAAAGCTACAATAAATTTCGTAACGCCCTCTGTTTACATCGCTTATCATATTACCTATCTATTCATTGGATTTAGGTTTCAGAGAACAAAATAATTTTTCGATACCTAAATACCAACACGATACTATAATTCTTATATTTGACTAAATACGGCAATTTTGATCTCGTTGTAATTGCTCAAAATTGTGAACTACTATTCGAACTTTAGAGAACAATCTTGGAGTTACACCGTAAGAAAAAATATTGTACCATAACGATTTTATAAAATGAGCACTGTTATAAAGTTATAAAAAAGAAGATAATTAATTAAAAAAAATATATATAAAAAATAATTTAAAAAAAAACTAAAAGCTATAAAAAATTGGGTATTTTTCATACATTTAAATAACATAAAAATTCAATATCAAAATTAGAAATTCTTTAAAAAAAACATACAAACACGATATGTTATGTATACCATTATCAAAATTAGAAATATTTGTGTGCACCACAGCTTTAAAAAAAATCCATTGTTCAGTTTTGACGACAAACTTATGTGAGGTAGCGTAACGATGTGGGTTAAAATGGTAACAAGAGGAACTGGATTTCAAGCATGAAGTCATTTTCATTTAAAAGACATATAGATGATATCAACAGAGATTGTATACATAGATTTTTGTGAGATTATCTGTTATTACAGTAATATAGATAGACAACAAAAAATAGAATTAGTTTAAAATGAGCGCTCGAGAATAACCCATGTCTCAAACGTGGCTACGCTCTGGGACATTACTATTCGAAACTGACAGCCAAACGTTTTCATTCAGTGGTCGATGTTAAATTGAAGATTCAATTCAGAAGGCAAACTTCAAGCTTCGACTTCCAAAAGGAGTAGTATAGGATACGAACTACACTTACATATGGTGGTGGTACTGTAACTTTACGTATACTTTGAAGTAATTAGTCGGATTCAACGCCAGTGAATCTTTTATATGTCATATATACCATATGGTTGAGATTTAAAATGTAACTTTTCAAATTGTTTAATTTTCGAGGTTTGAAACGATGTCGCACATTTAAGCTAAATTTATTTTAACGCCATCTATTGCTAGCTGTAAATAAAACATTATCAGCCGTAAATTAAATACTTAATACTAGTTTATGTCCGCAGCTTCGCTTACGGTATTGTATTCTGTAAACCCAGTTGTGCATTTATTAATAAGGATTTTTTATGTTATGTCACATTAATTTTACGCATCTCGTTTCATTGAACTCCTAATTATCAAACGTAACTTGGTTGGTAGAAACAAAATTTACAATTACTATGAACTTACATAGCAGTACAATCAATTACAAATTTGCACTGTTATGTTAGCGTTACTATTTGATTTAATTATTGCACTGAACTTGACTGAACCTGGCCTTTTTATTTGGTACTCGCTTATTTTATTACCAAACAAACTTCGATACATACATTTCGACATATATGTATCAAGCCTTCCCACGATGCGAACGGTTCACTTTTATTTTCTATATGACGATTTATTTTCACAAGAGATTAATCTTCAAGACAACTTCACAATATTGCCTGGTGATATCGAATGACACCGATATCGCGAAGAATTAATAAAAATCTGATATGCCCAAACAAGGGGGTGTAATTTTACTGTTCAATGACAAGTGAATGTGATTATCAGTACCACGACCAAGATCACAAGAACCACCTTTGGCTCGAAAGTTAGTAGGTAAGGAGTCTCTGTTAAGGCTGGTTAAAGAAGAAGCACTCGTCACGGTGACGCGGCTCGCTCATATTGTTTACTTCTGATAGGTGATACTGCATAATTTAGTGTAGTAAGAGGCACTTCCGGATACTCTACGCATACTCGTCTTAATAGCACCGTACTCACTAATTAACTGCTCCAGATCTCGACACTATAAACTATGGAAAATAAACTACCTCATAATTAAAGATGAAAACACTCGTATAGTGCTGTCATTGCCGTATCCAATGTCTAGAAATAATCATGTGTTTATGATGTTTGAAATAAAAATCAACTGGAGTTTTTGGCAGACTCTCAGTCCGTCACGTAGTGGCTTTTTCATATATCATTCATAATTGTGTGATATTTGGCTATATATTTTGTAGTATTGGTGGTATTTTACGTAATATAGTTCGATTACTGTGTACGAGTGAAGTAGTCGGAAAATAATACCACGGAGCTTGAATTCTGTGATGCCACAAAAACTCCATGGAGAATTCTAACAAGGTGGCCAGCATTCTGTCAGAACAATAAAACTTTTAATGGTGCTAGAGCCACGCTGAAACTATTACTGGTTTCAGCATGAATGGGTCGGTTCGCTCGGGGTAGTAACACCCCTGTCACAGAACACCGACGTGAAGTAACAATGCTTGCATTTTTCGTTTCGTTCGGTCAGTGAGAGCGCCGGAGGCCCACTCCCTTCCCCCTTTCCCTACCACTCCACCCTTCCCCATATACAGGCTGGCAACGCACTTGCGACGCACCTGGCGTTGCTAGTGGCTATGAACGGTGGTAATCACTTAACATCAGGTGACCCACCTGTTCGTTTGCCTCCTACTGACATAAAAAAAACTTTAAAAACACATTTGTAATATGTATAACCTACAGACCTATATATATATAACCCACTCGACAATGGCAGTAATAATCTAGAAGATTGGGAGGCAAAAATAAAAATCAATCAATTCCATATCTATATAATATTGACGAAGTTTAGTGTTGTCAAGAAAAAAAATCGAATAAAGCTCTTTCTTTATTTCTCCATTCCTCATCCTTCAATACATCAAATTGAGAGAATGCGTTTTATTAAAATGTACAATATTAATATTGGGATGTGGGTGTGTATCACAGCATTCCGACGGAACCGATATCGGACTGTTGCAAAAGGCTGTGTATTACATTTAGGTTAAGTAGGTAATCTATTTGTATTATTACATTTAAGAGTTTTAGTTGTATGTAGACATAAGTTACGATAAGACTGACATGTTAAAAATAATAAAAGTACCTAAAGAAAAAATTAAGAGAGAGACAATGGTCAAATTTTCAGCATTAGACGTCCACCAGTATTAAATATTCGTTACAACTTAATCTTATAAATAGCTCTCAATTACAATAAAACCCACATTGTCTATTATCCCAAGTAAATCGATGCACATATTTAGAGAAATTTTAGCATTGATTATAATCCTTGAATATCAACAATAAATAATTTAACAACAATTTTCAAGTTACTAATATTTTTTCACTAGTTTTAAGTCATCATCAAGACATCGTGCTCGCGATGCCGATAATATCTCACATAAATTGTAGGTAAAACTCTTCCTTCTGAGTGAACAAGTCTAATAATGAATAGTAAATGTAAGCGTGAACTCGCGAATAGCTTTCTACGAATATGTGAGAAGTGTAGAATATACCAAGACCGTGGACGACCGACAAGTATGGAATCAGTAAATACATAATGAACTGCTACAGAAACGAGCGCTACTGTGGCGCGGCGTCGAGTAGCGCGCAACAAACGATTTATTACTCGACAAATCATTTTAATTGGTTTATAACGAAATTATAAGTTGATACATAAATTCCAGTTTGAAATTGAACACTGTGAGTCGGAAATTGAAGTTTCGAGATAACTAATTTCAAAACTATGGATCGATGGAAAACAAAAAGTTTTCGAAACTATTACAACGATATGTGCTTTTTTCACAGCCGTTTTTATATCCGATGTTGAACTAGTCGCTTTAAATCAAACGCCTGCATATTTTTATGTCGGAAATATAGTTTTGTTTCACACATGAACTTACGTTTATAATTTACAATCATCCATATATTAATACGTGAAGCCTAAACTTTGTATCCCTTTTTAACGGAATTGGACGAACGGATGAACGTGAAATTTGGCATAGTTAAAGTTTATATGGAGGAGAAGTGCAGAAAGCTATTTATTTTATATAAAATGCATTAGAAGTACATTAAATTAATTAAAATATGCATTACTCACACTACTGCTTCAATTTTACACAACATATACACACATGTAAATAAAAAAGACATTTTGACATCTGTCAATAAAGGACTTCAAAAAAGGTTGTGAAGGAGGTTGCTATGCTCTACTGTATGTATTATTTTACTCTTACGTTCCAATTACCCTTTTTCATTCTACATTCTACAATGAGATTATAACATAATAAATACCTTTTGACAAAAGAACCCTGATAAAATTCAAACTTTAAAAAATCAATGAACTATGATTGAATGTCGACCTCTGGGCGCCCACTAGTATATCTAAATTGATTCAATCACTCTGTCTTCCTAAGACATATTAGCATGTCGAATTTTTTCTTTAAACCCTAATTAATAAAAAAAACAGTGTGTATATCAGTGGGTACACGCGGAGGAAGTGAAACTTCTTTAGCTTATATGTATTAAATTATATATACGAGAAACTATACATTTACTCATTTTGGTATACTACTACACCCAGACACACACTTATACATACTTGCAATATATACATGCATAATTTAAGACAATTCAACATATCATATCTCTATATTATTCATTCAAATTCCGGTGTAGCTGTTAAGGCCTTGCTAGGCCAATAGCGTAGTCAGTTCAAGAAAAAAAAAATCTTGTTCACTACCTAAATAATTTAGATGAAGGTATTTTATATCGAACTATTTTCTATTTTAAGCAATAGATCCCGACAGCATCTAACGGAACGTTATATTTAGCGAGTATTATATAGCGAGCGGGGAGCACGGACGAGTACTGAAAGCTTTAATACGTAATGAGCAGTAATGGAACGCGCCGAACGCTGCGCCGTCGCGTCGTCGCGTTCTGCTCAATGAACGGTTTATTGCTGTATGAGTATATATAATTGATATGAAACGATGATATAATGGCTTGCGGTAATTTGAATATTACTGTTAAATTATAAACGCTTATTATACTGATGTGTAGTAAGGAATAACGTAGTTTCTAGTGATTATAGTAATTTTCGAATGAACAATTACGTTTACGATTTCATTGCCTATCATACATATCAGAGGTTAATTCATACTATGATATAAACGCCAGTGTATCTATACCCCAATCTATAATCGCAAATCCGAAGTAAGACAAGTTTTATGAACAGGCACTAAATAAGTTTGAATAGGTTCATTATTACAGGGTGGATCATCAATTATGGATCGAGTTTATCGACTAATACAGACTTCCGTAACTTAGTTTTGTGCCAATTAAACGTAGACTTATATCCCAAACACGAAGCGCCGACTTGATGCCGGGTCATTTGGAGTGGCCAACCGGTGGGGAGCAATAACGATCCATTGAATTTTAATGTTAATCCTTCGATTTAATATAGATTCGTATGTGGTTTATTGTCCTTTTATAGGTCTTAATTTAATGTAATGTACCGACGCTCTGTAATCAATTTACTCTTCATTTTATACTTACACTAGGTGATTCCCACCCGCTTTGTTAGGCATTAAAAAAACGGCAGAGTCAATCGAATTCAAAACATAGGTAGCCTAGAACCATCTACGAAAAAATCTGCAGCGAATGGCCATAGTTTTATGCCGACACGTTTGGTAGTTTTGACGTGATTGAGCCTCAAAGGAACTGTATTTTTATTATATATATCTAGTCGGGTCATAAATTCTGTCCACAACTTTTTATTATTAAACTAGCGGGCCCGGCAGACGTTGTCCCGCGCTGATTATAATAAAATCCTCGACAAATTATATACCAAAATGTTCCTCGTGAATCACGTAGGGGACTTTGTTTTATACTATGTAATAATGACGTACAATAAAATATTATTTACATTATTCTAAATTCCCATCACTATTTTGAATGCATGCCCTTAATCGACGAGGCCAGTCAACGATCGCAGCACGCAACACATTCATATCTAATTCTGGCGCTGCTTTAACCAGAGACGCTCGGAGAGACTTCAAATTCGGATGAGGTTTTTATTTTATATCATAGGAGGCAAACGAACAGGCGCTTCACCTGATGTTAAGTGATCACCACCGGCCAGAGACACTAGCCAACACCAGAGAAGACGCAAGTGCATTGCCAACCTATGTTGGGGAAAGGAAGGGAGAAGTCGGGGGTAGAGGGGAGGTGGTACTCCGGCGCTCTCACTGACCGAATGAAACTGTAACCCAATGGGTTTAAATCTGAACTAGAAGAATGTCAGTCAGTGTTCATGAATGATGAATTTAGTTAAACGGGCGGTCAGCCAATGTTACCTGCTTTGGCCTTATGAGCCGACGTAGAATCCTGCTAGAATATACAGTGCTTGTCTTCCAATATTGTTTTTTTGTGTCTAAATTCGACTATATTATAGGATCCGCGATCGAAAAACATATTTATACACTGGATACAGACAATACAGTTTACTTGAAAGCGAATGGATCAGCAAAATTATATCAAACTTGGCGTTCGCTTATGCACTTCATTGGAATCTCTTAATCTACGCTATTCCTCGTCTTACTCCGTTCAACAGGTGTTGAAGCTACTTGATTGATGAAGGCGCCACGTAGATCAATAGCAGAGTGTAGAGTGTAAGGACTTATGAATCAATTCGGATTTCGGATGTGCGCTGCGTGGTGTACTCAACCCACATAAAAAAAGGACGTGCAAGATCCTAATGCGTTTTATCTATACTACGAGTAATATTATAAAGACGTAAAGTTTGTGACGTTGTGACGTTATAGGGGGTAATCTCAGGAACTACTGGTCCGATTTTGATAATTATTTCAGTGTTATATAGCTTATTTATCGGGGAATGCTCTATATCACGCTAAGACCCACAGGAGCGGAGCAGTGAAGAATGTTGCAAAATCGGGGTATTTTTTCCTTTTCAGAGCTTCCGCTGCGTCTTAGCCCAAAATAACGAGTCCACGCGTACGAAGTCGCGGGCAGAAGCTATTAACTAATTATATTATCTATATACTAATATTATAAAGAGGTAAAGTTTGTGAGGTTGTAGGGGGTAATATCTGGGGAGTCGGAGAAAAAATGGTCGAACGAAAACGTTTCTTACGAACGCTGCCTTAACAATGAGATATACATAATTGAGTTCTAGAAAATAGTTGTAGCTTGATAATGCCTATTACCGGCCAACGAAGTGGGCACGGGTCAGCTAGTTGTTTATAAATAATATAAACATGAATAATGTTTACAGAAAAATAACGTAATATACAAACACTACAAAATTTAGAGCAGCACTCAATTGTAACTACCGGAAAACATCAACAGGTGTTTGGCGACAGATTTTCATCGTCAGAGTTGTAGATAGCCAGGTGGAGTTAGAAAAAGCCACCATACAAACATAAATAACATAACATGAAATAACATGAGCCACATGTAATATTACTATTTTTCATCCTTTTACACTAGTGGCCGTGGTAGTGTAATAAAGGCTTGTCGATATTTTGCAACAAGATTCCATCAGGCGTTAATCTATTGCACTCATACAATAGACAGTTCGGACCACACTTATTTTAATCAGTTCATTGCATACGTGCCTTTCTTCTCCCTCTTATATCTTGCACATCCAAACAGTCATAGTTTCGTCCCGACACATGACTGAAAATATGAAAAGTGCGAACTTGTAGCACCTTAAATAGACGATGGTTATTGCCAGGTTCCTCATTTATCAGAACAAACATTGTGGTCAAATTCGGTCCACGATAATCAAGCAACTTCTACCACATTTCTAGAGCAACATTCTTTTCCGCCTACCACAGCGTCCAGGTTTCTAATTGCTAATCATAGATAGCCATTTCTTTTTATTTAATTGCGACAGTCACCGGTATTTGTTAGTAGTGATTTAAATCATCAATACTCTTTAAACATTGATACTAGTATTTCTCTTAATAATAAGATAAACTGACGTAGTATCATTTGTATAAGATATCTTCATACATCATCGGGAATCCATCTAATGATATATAAGAAGTATCGTCGGTTTGTCCGCTACAAACTTTATCTCGACGATTCCCACAATTCGTTTCTCGTCTATTCATCGCATTGATTTCGTATCCGCTGCGGGCTCTTAATGTCACGGCTACGAAACCAGCGATCAGATAATGTATAAATTTGTTTAATGACACGAACATAAAAGCCAACATGAAAATTAATGTACATTTATTATTTTCTTATCTATACATATGAGGTATAAGAGCAAATATAAAATTATGATATTATAAAACGAGAACAAATTGGATATACGAGTATGTCGTAGGTTTCCTATACATTATGTACTTATCGCTAAAATCAATATATTATATTAAATCTATTACGATAAGAAAGACAAACATATAACACTAGCGGACCTGGCGCATGTTGTCCTGCCTTGATAATAAAAAATATAAATCCTAAAAGTCAACTGTAGCGCCACCTACCGGGTCCAATCTAAACCATTCTCGGATCCAGTGGAACACGCACACAAAATTTCATCAAAATCAGTCTAGCCGTTTAGGAGGAGTTCAGTGACATACAAACACACAGAAGAAATTTATATATAAAGATATATCGGCGTCTAGTTTATATGCAAAAGAAAGATTATTCAAATGTAGTATATTATTATTTAAATGTTTGTTTATCTTAACAATACAGCAGAACGATTAGTGTACCTTATCTTAAAACACGATATAAAATAAAATTTAGAAAGCGAATAATCAATCATGGCGTATCTCGTAACTTTTTTTTTTTTCGAACTGACTACGCTATTGACCAAGCAAGGTCTTAATAGCTTCACCGGACTACTAAGGCGAGCGCTTAAGGCACTCAGACGATTTTATTTTGACAACTTGCTCAAGGGTGCGCGGCACACCTCGGCTTTGGCTGTTGCCTGATACATGCAATTCGCGACCTATGTAAGCTAACCTAAGCTAAGCTAACTATTCATACATATATGAATTGTTGAAACATATATGTGTACCAAGCATACATACCTCAACAACCCTTATATATATTTCGTATCGGATAATATGTATCTCGTAACGTTATCTGTTATATATACTACTAGCTGACCCGGCCATACGTTCCTGTGGCTTAGTTATTATATCATTACATATTGATAAGAATTCATAATTGTTGTAGCTAATATGACCAATAATCATGACTTAACGATTTAGATTATTTTTTATATAAAAAAACTACTTTTGTGACTTAAATATAAAAGTGAGATATATGCTGTCGTTTGTCGTTGACTTTTTTGTAGGCATTATCAAGCTCTACAACTTTTGTCTAGAATTCAATCATATATCTCTCATCGTTAAGGCAGCGTTCGTAAAAAATATTTTCGTTCGACCGTTTTTTCTCCGACTTACTTTGCAAATCCGACTACCACAAAAAAGTCTTATCATTTTTCGGGTTAATATGTAGCCTATGACACTCAAAAATAACTGTAGCTTTGTAATGGTAAAATAATTTTCAAAATCGGTTTAGTAGATCCAGATATTACCCCCTACAACCTCATAAACTCCACCTCTTTATAATATTAGTACAGAGGAGTAGCAAATAATTATTATTTTTATACGGGCTCTTTATAAACGCCCTACGATACATAGAATTTGTTTACTTAAGTTGTAACGAGACACGATGATTTAAAGTTTTCGTTTTAATTTTTCCACTGACCAAAATAGCATGTAAACCACGTATACCCTACTCATACCCTATACCGTACCCTTTACAAATTTGTGTAAATATTAGTAAATTCGTAAGCTACAAATAAAATTGTAGTTGTGGAAAAAGCACTTTGCTTACCAATTGTAATAGTGAAGATATATCTGTAGAAATAATATCGTTAATGAGAAGTTTGATTCAGAATTCAAAAAAACAATGCAATCAATGTTGAAAGCTATTCCGATTCAATTTATCATCAGTATGTCTAAATCGATATATTGTCTTCAGCATAGAAAAGAAACGCTTACGTTTTGATGTGCATTTACTACTTTTTTTCACACACGATTAAAAAATAATCGCGGACCGGATTAAAACCGCGACGAATCGTCTCCGGCCGCAGGCGCGCTGTTACCTATATCCCTACTAATATCATAAATGCGAAAGTGAATTAGTATGTCACGCTTTAAATACTTAACTGATCACCATGATATCTTGCATACATGTTGTCAGGGTTATAGAGAAGGACATAAGGTACCTTTCATCTACAAAAAGTAACGTTCCGGAGGTAGAGCTTCATTAACGCGAGCGAAGTCGCAGACAAAAACTAATGTTAATTTACTAATATAATATCATTTATAATCTATAAAACCACATAAATTTTAATAAAAATCCACGTCTCCGTACGTGGCTATGGGTTTTAAAATAAGTAATTTTCTTTTAATTGGACGCTTATTTCATGGCCCCACTTTAAGAGGAGTATGGAGTGCTGGCACTAACTCAATTACAGACATCCGGCATCGTAAGGATCAATTCATTCACTCTTGAGATTTTTCTTTTGATGTATCGATCCCCCACGTTTAATATATTATACAGAAATGGAATATATTTTGTTTGTAATTAAACCTACCGTCAAAAACTAGAACTAAAAAAACCTAATTTGTTCGATATTTAATAATAAATGTGTCATTTTTACATTCTAATATTAAAATAAACTTCATAATTTTCTACACATCACATAAAGTATATAAACATATAGTTGCTTAAGTTATTGTACAATTGTTGGTGATGCAAGACAATTTTATTAAATCATGAAAATATAAAATTGGTTGATATCAAAATGGTAGATTTTAAAATACTAAGTTCTATTATATATTAAGTATATTCATAATAAATGGACTTATTTTGCTTATTATAAATAATTCTGCCGTGTTTATGTTAGTTTTGGAAGATCTTCGCTTTTTCATAGCTAAGTTAAATTTTATTGATTCAATTTTATTCCTATATAATAAATGTAATATATGAATTTCCATTAGTTTTTATTAATACTTAACTTAACAATTAGAAAGTATCGTTAAAAAATACTAGTACACAATAATCCTTCCAACACAGCAAAATGTTTACTCAGTAAATGTCGTTAGACAAAGCGAGTTGTCGCTAAAGCAATTATCTGCAGCACATTTTTATAATGTTGCAATGCAGCATAAAACTATTGCGTGCAAAAAGAAATAGTACCCGAGTTCCCAACTGACATGCACTTTTGTACATCTGATATCGACATTTGGGGTTCTATGCTTGATATTTCATCTATATTAAAGACTAGCTGTGCCCGTGACTTCGTCCGCGTGGAACCTTATGTAAAAAACAGTGATTAATAAAGTCATCTGAATATATTAAGTCCATTAAGTTATCTACGTTTCACTCGTACTTACGCCGCGTCGTCATTAAAATTACAATAACTTCTGACAGAGTGGACCGATCTTAATGAAACAAAGACGAAGTTATTCTCGAAGATACGCTTTATGATTTTCTATATTTTCTATATTTCTAAAAACGGTTTAAATGTATTCTATTGTATACTACGAGAATCTCAACAAGCTGCAGAAGAGGAAGCTTCATCAAATTCACAATCAGCCACAGAAACTACACTAAGAAGTAGTGAAAGGCTACGTAATCTTCCACCAGTGAACTACAAACAATTTTTTTAACTGGGGTCTCAGGGTTGAATGCCGTTTTATTGGGGGAGAAACGTATTGTGTATGTGAACATATGTCTATGCCGCGCCTAGCGCCAACGACTTATATATTAAACAGTGTGAAATCATCCGCGATGCCTTTTACTTGGCTCGTCCTTGATATAATTACTTATTCCCAGACACCTGCAACAATTTTTTTTACGAAAATCCAAAAAAGTACAGACACGTTAGATTTATATTCTTATTATATATATAGATATAGATAGATAGAAACAGAATCATTAAAAAAAATTAATATCTTATGAACGGCAAAATTTGGACTTGCGTTTTATATTTAAATGTAACGAATCAATTTCAGATGTAAGTTAGCAAAACCGATTATATATAAGTATAAATAATTAATATAAATACGACGAGTGTAACGAACAAGTTATATACAAAGATAATATCAAAGATTTCAACTTTAGTCTATTCACGGCTCAGCGATTTCGATTTACATAATATGAAAGGTTCGCGACCGGCCGACAGAGTATTTTCATTCTCTCAAAATATCACACCTTGTAACAAGATCTTATTTAAAAGTCACAGCCGGTGCAATTTTATAAAGGAACAAAATTCATGTGAAGAATTTTGCCCGTCCGCCGCGGCCGCCGTACGATTTCGCTTTTGTTTTTGTGCTTAAACTTTCGCGTGTATCTTTATACAACTTTCTATACAAACTCTTTGTATTTAAAGAGTTTAGAGCTATCTTCTGGTGAGAAATCAAAGAGTAACTGAGACATGCATGTCTTCATGAAAAAATGGCTAAATCTAAGTTTCATTATCAAGCGCCATACGTATCGGAATTTAATAGATAAGGGAATTAGTGCAGATGGGGTAGTGTGTATTATTTAGCAATACAAATAGTGTATAATAATGGGCTAGCTATGTGTATGCTACAACTGTTTAGAATACGTCATGCAGTGTGCAGGTCGTGGACTACAGTGACCTGTATTTACTTAGAAAAATCCCCACCACCGTGCTAACAATCAATCAATAACGAGAAATCCGAGAATTCCAAGCTTTATGCCATCTTGAATTTGAGAGTGCAGTTCCTTTGTCATTCTATATAATCGTATCTACAACAAAGAAGTAACACTACAACTTTGTAATCCTTGATAAAGTGTTCTCTATCGGAGTCGGTGCAGTATCGTCTCACGTAGACATTAAGACGATGAGCAAGTGCTTAACTTGTCATTTCGCGCGCCTCGCGTCTGCCACGACCCGTGTAATCCATCTAATGCTAGCAGCTACACCCCTACTCTTGGTTCTTTGTATATACCTCGCACAGTAACATAATCTTTAAGGAAACAAAAAAGATTTTGCCCTTTTTGCAAATTACATAGAGAACAAACAGTTCTAGTTATAATCTACTAGTCCGCGTACCAACATCACAGGGATATGTACAGACACTCCTTTCTATCTGTGGTTGTAAATGTATTGTATCTTATTGTAAATATGTTTCAGATATGTATACACAATCCTTTTTATTTCTAGTTGTAAATGTATTGTATCTTATTGTAAATATGTTTCAGATATGTATATACAATCCTTTTTATTTCTGGTTGTAAATGTATTGTATCGTATTGTAAATATGTTTGAGATATGTATATACAATCCTTTTTATTTCTGGTTGTAAATGTATTGTATCTTATTGTAAATATATTTCAGGTACATATACACACTTTTTTTTATTGGCTGGTTAAAAATGAATTGTACCTGATCGTAAGTAAATGTGTTTCAATCTAAAATAAGGTAAAATTGATCTGTAAATAACACGATCGTTACACCAATATATTTGAAACCATAGAAGTTTGTAACTATGTTGTTATTAATTATACGCATAATTCCTTAAGGACTTTTCCATAGAACATCAAAGGAACTACAAAATTGCCATTAGTTCGATAGTTTAACCGCAAAATATAAAAAAAAAAGCAAAATTAAAATTTCAAAGATCCGTAGAAACGAAAATAATAACGATAGAAATTTCCTTTCAATGAATTTTTTTGCAGAAAATGTATCGCTTAATGAGACCTATCTATTTATTTTAACAAAATAAAATTTCTTCATAGTTTGCAGGTGACAATAATGGTCCAAATTTTTTTTTTTATTTAATTTTTATGAGAAAATTTAAAGTTAAAATTGAAATTAAGACCGGTTCTTTGGACAAAACTTTGTTTGGATATATTCTACCATATTTTGTGGCGAGATCGAAAATAAACATCGACTTTTTTGACACACCGTAAATTATATATGAATATAATAAACTGCGAAATCATGCTACTATTTTACTTAACCATGAGCTCAGATTCAACGAAATTTGAATCCATGTCTAAGAACACGCATCACTAAACCGTTAACTAATTCAACCACTTTCACGAATCAATAACACTTTATGAACAATCATGTATAACCACGAATCTGACGTATTCGTTTCATTTTTATTTGAAAACATAAATAAAAACATTTAACCTTCAGAACTTTTCGTATACCTACGTAGATAGTAACGTAAAACGAAAATTATAAATTCAAGTTAACTTTTAACGCCGAGTAGGGGTTCCTGTAAGTACATCAAGTCTCGGTGCAGACGAAAATAGGAAATTGCTCTCCTCAGTTAATGTTACAATGCGAGAGTAAATTTTAGAGATAGTATCATTATAGTGCACTTCTAACGATAGAAATATTTTAGTAACTTAGTTTACACAAAATTGTACATAGGAATATGTAGTTATCTTTAGATTTTTTTAGAAGTTGTAAAATATTCTAAGCGTAATTCTAATCTACAATCTACAAAACAGAAATACTTTGGTCACTAAACACATGGAAAGAATCTTAATTCCTTGAAACTTAGAAAAAAACATGGTGGAATACACTACAATCATAGATCAATGCATATAGTAGTAAATAAAGTAAATGTAGAATTGTTAGTATTCAAATCATTTCTTCGATTCACTTAAAGTAAATAATCCAGGTTATTCTGTAATTTACTAAAGTTATTCTTACCGTGACGGCAATAAAACTTTTAGCAATTTTAGTTTAAACACGTTTTAGGCGAAGACGCCTTTGTAGGAACGAACACGGCGTGCCAGTCCTATTTTATTTGTAAATCTCTCGAAACCACACAAACATTTTAAGCTATATAATAAGGCATAATGTAAGGCGAATACACGAGAGCATTTAAATTAAAATTTCAATTAAAACAAATACATAAGATACGTTTATATAAAGTTCAATATTCAATAAAGTAACACATTTAGTTCACGAGTCTCTCACCTAGAGGTCGGACGCACGAGATATTTGATAGAGTGCACTATGATCACAAAATTACACGTCAATCCGATATGCAGTAGCGCGGACTGCAGCCGGCCTCATCGGTCCGACGCAATCCGGATAAAACCGAACCTTTAAAATACCACTCCATTCATTTATTTACTGACCACAAGTACGTATATAGTTACCAAAAACAACTATTTTAAAGATGTGGTCCACCTGATGGTATAATCACTTCAGCCTATGAGGCATTAAAGCTAAATATAGCTTCGATCAAGCAAGAAAGTGACATACAGTCCACCTACAACTTATAGCTATTTATATTATATATATAAGATATAGCTTATATATCCTACCAGCCACTTTAATGAGCTATTACTGGTTTCATCATGAACGGGTCGGCTCGCCGGGGGTAGTACGGTGGTATGAAATAAAAACTGACGTGAAGTAAAAGTGGCATTGTTGCGTTTCGTTCGATCAGTGAGAGCGCCGGAGTCCCACTTCCCATTCCCCCCTCCCCATCCCCCCCCTCCCCTAACCCCAAACACAGGCTGGCAACGCACTTGCGACTCTCCTGATGTTGCAAGTGTCTATGGACGGTGGTGATCACGTAACATCAGGCAACACGCCTGTTTGTGTGCCTCCTATGATATAAAAAATATATATTCAAACAATGATTTCACCTGAAATTTAACATTTATAGTCACGATCAAAACTTTAACAAGCGAGTTGAAATGTTAATAAAAACAAGACTGAAATTGCAAAAGCTTTTAATGAAAACGTGAAGCGTTTAGACAACAAAATGATAATTGCGAAGGTAATTACACGCGTGACGCTTAACACTCAACCAACGCGGATTAAATATTGTTTAATTACGGCGTAATTATTTGAACTAACGCAAAATAATTAATTTCACGCTGAAGAGCATCGTTCGCAAATACGTTAAAATAATTAACAATATCCATTATATGAGGTGAAAAGATTTTTATTAAAAATAAAATTGTATACAAAAAAAATCTGTGTTGATATATATTAATAAACTAGCTGAACCTGCAGCTCCGCACGCGTTTTTTTAAATCGTATTAACGAATTATAAAATTGTGAGACTATGTACAATTACAGAAACACTCTTTAAAGACAATTGTAAGTACGACGCGCACGCCACTAAAAGTAACATGTAACGCGTACAGTAGTAGATATATAAATACAAAAGCGTGCCAAATGAGGTTTGTCATCAGCAACACATTTGGAACCTTAACCCACCATATAACTACCTCAGTGCTCACTTACACTTTATAAGGAAGTAACGAAACAATAACTTGAAATATTATTATTAAGATTTACATCTACATTATATTTAATATACATTGCCAATATTATAATTAAGATTTTGTGACTATACAAAAAATAAACGCTTATCTGTTCCGCGAGAAATTGGATTATGGAAGTCTTTATGTATTATGTTTATAATCTAAGATCCTATTAGGAATATCACCTCTATATCATTAATGTTATTTATAATTATAATGTCGAACTGTAAACAATAAGCTGATAATTATTTATCTTATTAAAAATAAAGAATGAGTTGAAATCTTGCTAAATTTCATGCTATCTATCTATCTGCCAGTGTAAGTGCCATGAAAATCGGTCTAACCGTTTTGGAGAAAACACTATGGGCGAAGCTACGGTTAACAGCTAGTATAAACTAAAATTGCCTAAATTACTTTTTGTAAAGTCAGCTATCTGCCAGTGAAAGTTTCATGAAAACTGGTCTAACCATTGCGGGCGAAACCACGGTTAACAGCCAGACAGCCAGTATAAACTAAAATTGCTTGAATTACTTTTTATAAGATCAGCTTATCTGCCAGTGAAAGTTATGTGAAGATCGATCGAACCGTTTTGGAGATGGCATTGCGGGCGAAGTCACGGTTAACAGCTAGTATAACGTAAATTGCTTCAATTACTTTTTATAAGGTCAGCTATCTGTCAGTAAAAGATTCGTGAAGGATCAGTTGAACTGTTTTGAAGATAGTACTGCGGGCGAAGCCACAGTTAACAGCTAGTCTAAATTAAAATAAACTAAATTACTTGAAATTATGTCCGCTGTCTGCTGGTGAAAGTTTGGTGAAAATCGGTCCAATCGTTTTGGAGATAGCATTGCAGACGAAGCCGCGGTTAATACCTAGTCTAATTTAGAGTAGTCTAAGAAACCCGCTGTAATTACAGCTATGTGTCAGTGAAATTCCTGTCAAAATCGGTTTAGCCGTTTCGGAGATTACCCGGAACAAACAGACAGACAGACAGGTCGACAAAAATTTTAAAAATTGCATTTCTGTTATCAGACGCGTGTATACTTTCATACAAAAGCAGTCAAAAATTTTTATTTTGATATTACATACAGACACACTTCATTTTTATTATATGTACAAATAATAGTTCCCGCGACTTCGTACGCTTGGAACCGTAAGTAAAAAGAAAACAGTGGTTAATAAGTCATCTAAATGTATACAGTCCATTTACTTATCCACTTTTCTCTCATACTTAAGTCGCGTCGTCATTAAAACTACAATTACTTTTGATAAACCGAACCGATTTTGATGAAACAAAGAATAAATATTACTCGAAGATATGCTTTATCATTTTCTATCATTTTTTATCATGAACGCAGTAATGTAATGTAATGTATGCTCCTGGCCGTTTTCGGCCACAGCGACTGCTTCAACTCCGGCGCTCGTGTGCTTTCATATGGCTACATCGGAGTCCATAATTCGGAAGCAGTCAGGTGCGCAGGAAATATTCCAGTGCACAAACGTACGCGCAAACGTAGGTGCACAAACTCGTCTTCCCCCTCCCTTCCCTCCCAAACAAACAGACAAACAGATAGACAGACATGCAAACATAAATTTCTAACATTGATTGAAATATATTTTATTACTTATTTCTAGACACCTAGAAGTATTTTTTTTTTTCACTATAATCCAAAAAGTACAGACACGTGAGATTAACATTATTATTAGACGTATAGATAACAGAAAAAAGAACACTCATGACCCTTAACTAAGCAGGGAACAGCCACAAACATGAAAATCTCTAGAAACGAAGTTTTTTTCTCTCCCTCTTCGTATCGGCTTCAGCCTCGACACAGACATGCGGGAGACTAATTTGGCAATCAGACCCGGGTAATTTTCTACCCCTAGCGAAATCAAACCTTTCCAATCAAAGATGTACCTATAATTTGTAAGTTACGTGTTTAAAATTAACAAAAATATCATGCGTGTAACCTTTACGCGGGCTTAAAATGATATTTATTTAAATGTATAGGATTTAAATAAATAAATCCAAAATGCATCTTTATACATTAAGAAATATTGTTTTTATACAGTTAATATAAGAATTATTTATGATATAAATGTCTGCACAATAGCTCATAAGTAACCTGTGGTTGTGGAAATCTTTGAATGAATGAGACGGACATATCGCATATGCGGACTAGTATTCTCACATGTTTTAGCTTCCACGCCACCATAACAGTCGCCGTTCATACAATTGAAAAAGATCTAGCGCTCCTGACACCAGTGATCACCGTGGTGCACACAGGGCTGAAAATCGGCTTCACTTAAAAATAAAAGTTCCTAAGTCTATGAAAGCCGATTTTCAGCCCAGTGTGTGGTGTCGCAAAAGAAACCGTCACTAGTCATATATGACCAATGTCGCCGTCAAAGTTAGAACACGTTTCAAAACACAGTATCGATTACATACAGCATCGAAACTAATAAATTAAAAAAACCTTGTACTTTTTGTTGATTGAATTATAAATTTACTGGCTTTTGCCAGTGATTTCATTCACGTTAATGTAAGTTTGAACTATATTACATAGGGAGCAGGGGAGCAGTATTTTCTTCTGGATCATAGTTACCTCGTCATTTTATAGACCACTGAGAACATCTACTTGTAATTTTATGACAATCGGTAGAATAGTTAAGGCAAGAAAACGTAACCAACAAACAAATAACATTCACATTTATAATATTAGTTTAATATTTAATCAAATGAATTCAATTACCCCTTACGACTTTCACTTTAAAAAGAATATTAAAATAAACCCAAGCAACTACAGTGCGTTAGCCACAATTTCTACAAGTTCAATTTAAAGGAACATTCTAGTAAGCTAAATAAACTTAATTTCATGTAC
Organism: Antheraea pernyi; assembly: GCA_015888305.1. NCBI lineage: Eukaryota > Metazoa > Arthropoda > Insecta > Lepidoptera > Saturniidae > Antheraea > Antheraea pernyi. Next base: position 1,689,864 of record MU158699.1, read on the forward strand.
TCATACAAAATGCGAACCCTTATAATAACAAACACGGGAACCGAGTGCCTCTGCACAAATACTCGGTTGCAAGCGGTCGATAGTTGCCATCGTATTTCAGATGTTGATCTCGTATATGCTTATTTAAAGACGTAATATCGCGACCAATAAAATATTCATACCAACAATTGGACACGATTTTAGGTAATAAAAACCTTATTAATACTACAATAATTATTAAATGCAAAACTAATAATATCGTCAAAATGCCGTCAACTGGTGTGTCGGTTAAACCCATGTTTTCCCCCTAACAGGAACAAAGTTCTCATAGGCAGTGGGCAGTTATTTGTAATACTAGATTATTCTTACCAATACATAACCCATACATTAAACACAAACCCAGTTTAAGCATTTTCGTTTGTTCGGACATCGCGTTGACCGACGTCGCGCCTCGGTTCAAATCATTGCGAACAATTCTGAGTTTTCATAGAAGGAAGCCATTGCGATGAAACTATAGTTGTAGGGGCTTTTCTAAGTCCTCCTAGCTAGGGCTACCACACTCAAGTTGAAAGTCTGACGTCAAACATCTATATGTGTGGTCCCGCAACTACACTTGAGAGGCAGCCCCCCCCCCAAAAAAAAGCCCCCCCCCCCCCCCTCCAGTCGTGTTTACCATCTTACATCGTCATTTAACAGCAGGTGAGATTGTGTGCAAGCACTAAAACTTATAAAATATATGAAAAGCATACGTAGATCCAATCACGAAATCTAGTGACTGCTATGTATATATCGAGCTACGTTCTCTCCCCAACATCACTCGTTTAGACTAAATTTTGTCTACCTACCAGTTGTTTCTAATTTATACGATTGAATAGAAATATATTATCTCCCATACGAACCTTGATACATTCTTAGGAGTTCTGAGAGGTTGAACTTAAAGGAATCACTTCATAAATGTTATTGATGATATAAAACCAACAGCTTCCTAAATTACAAATTTCTTTCTTTAGTAACACTATTTTGCTTGGTGATTTGAATTAGTCACGATTTTTTGTATACAAAAATGATGCTTCAATTGACATAAATATCGTACTCTATATAGATATACGTATGTACACTATACAACGATTAATCGAACGTTTTAAATAGCGACCGCAAAACCACTATATTGTCAGCAAATTAATACTAGTTTCATGCTCATATAACGCAAAAGGCAATTTAATTTATATACATGGTTAGTTCATACGTCACTTATGTCCTATCGTTGCTTTATATTCATTAAATAATTATATTTTTTAATTTCATTATAAAACACCTAATTATTGTCAATTAACTTTTACCCGCTACTTTGTATGCGTACAATTAAGTACTGTGAGTAGCCAACCCTATACTATTTAAACAATTAAAGAGAACTGATATATGTAAATAAATATTACTATGTAGTTAAATAGGTCAATGAACGAGATGTAATTATTTATAATTGTAGGCAATAATTATAATTTAAATAATTTAAATCATCCCCTGAAATAAATTAAATGGTGAGAAATGCATAAATGTTTTTGATTTGTCACCAAAAGTATAACTATGTACAGAGTCTCAAACTATATCCATATTAAATATCATATAAATTGATTCAACGTTTTAAGTGTCTAAAGGTATCAGACAAAGTTACGTTCGCATTCATAATATTTGTATGGATAAACAATCGAACCAACTCGCCATTTGGTCATTAGCAATTATATACCAAACAGCGACATGAATCAATCTTAACAATGAATAGATTATTAATTTGATAGAATATATAATTTACTAAGAATAAATCATTCAAAACTTCATGTCCGACGTAGGAGATAGGGGGGGTGTCGAATAACATCATAGAACTTGAGACACTCAAGCCAACCTCAACTGCACGTGGTGCACCCTGCTGGCGAAAAAGCCCGTCATAGTGATTCGCTTCTGCGGGCCGTGTTTCGGGATCAGCCTGTGCATATCCAGCCTTTCGCAGGCCGGCATGACAGTGGCGACCGGCGACGGATAGTGTGTCACACGATGGTCGCTTGTTTTTGGATTGTACTGTGCTCACCATCAGACATAGTGCAGTCACTTTTCCGGGTTACAATAATAAAAAAAACGGATCGTATCGAGAGAAATTATATTATAACTAAAAAACTGTAGATACGTTATAAGCGCTTCGACAGCGCCTTGTTATAACTTGGCTAGCTAGCTTATTTGTGACGGTTGTCCCGTCAATCCGCCCGTATCTAAGCAACATATAACTATTTCTTTTTCACCACTGATATTAAGAATATGCCATCTTGCTTCCACATTTTATCAAAGACAATGTGGCGTTACAATATTACTTTATGTGCGTGTGCATTATCGTGCCATTTGTTTTGTCAAAAGATCATGTAGGTACCGTATATACATATTTTTAGTTATAATATCATAGATAGAGAGATATGCGAATGCCCAATCGATCGCTACGAGCCGTAGTTATTCCAGACTGGAACAGCGCGGCGGCGAGGCCTGCAGACGGAATCAATGTCAGACTTAATTGGAATACACGGACGGAGCTATTTTTGTTTCAGATCAATTCAGTAGCTAAATTCGGCTGGGTGTTTTCGTATCTAAGCCCTAAGTTGAATTCGATAAAAAAATTGCAAGGTTTCAAGTGTATTCTATAGTTTTAAAATAGCCTCATTTTTCCCCAATTGTGTGTACGTGTATATCATAAACAGTTATTATGCTGCATCTCATTTATTAAAAATAATAATTTAAAAAAAAACTAAAAAAACAAGCTTTCATAAAAAATCCAACTAAAAAAAAAATGATATTGATTTACAAAAATATACATTTATTTCTAATTTACACTATTCTTAATCCATATTTATTAAAATTTATTGTCTGTTTTTTAGTTGGATTTTTTATGAAAGCGTGTTTTTAAACTATTTATTTTTAATTTTTTAGTTATTTTTTTTTTTACTTTTTTTTCGGATTATTGCATTGTCATCGACCTTTGACAGGTGTGCAAAGTTTGAATTAAATCTGATAGTTCAAAGTAGGACAAAATCGAGCTCAAAGGAGTCGGTTACATACATACATACATACAGGTGAAGCTAATAAAAGCGTGATAAAAAAATCACTATTAAATAAGAATCTAAAACCTTTGTAGATGTCGAGTACTATTTGTTGAATACAAATTGAATAGAAATCCTAAGTACATAATTGAAGGTGCATTATTTAAATAATATGTTTGCTATAACAATATCGTATGTAATGACTGTACAATAATATTCAGCGTATAGGTGATATAACTTTAATAATTACTTTGTATTAATCTATGACCAATTACGATACTAACGACCTATCTTAGCTTATATTTATAATATTGTGTATGAAGTTCTTTATACATTTTATGCAATCCCACGCTGAGTATATTTTTATACAGACTTAAAAATTTGCTTTATATGCTTTAAGCATCGATATATTTCAACGAAAATTTTTCATAAGCATAGCTCGAATTTCTACTATCGGATAATTTGTTACAGTTCTTACAAACAGCAAAAGACACCCTAAAAGCAAATAATATAAAGCATCAAATCATTGTGTAATGGCTATTTCTAACAACAGGTTATATGAAACATAACTATCAGGACTTCAAATCTTTCATTGCATTATTACAAAGCAAATTGCACGTCGCGAAGGGAAGTTTTAAAATTCAAGCGCACTAAAGCTCGAATAGCGTAGGTATTAAAAAGAAACTGCAGCATTTTTACACAAGAACACTGTGTCTCGAATGGCCAATACTAATTTGCATATCGAGGACCTTTATTGTGAATATACATTAGACTTTGTAAAGTAAAACGGTACACAGTTAAAGTTCTTGAATAAACAAAACTTTCAAAACATATTCAAATAATATACAAACATGGTATATTATTATGAGATAGTATGGATAAGCGAAAATAAGAAGAAGTTGAAAATCTCCCTTTTTTTAAATAAAAACACTCGATGACGAATTAAATACTTATTTTGGCAAATGTCAGTAACAAACTAATGCCCGGTCTCTGAGATACTCGGTAAAACTACCAATAGTTATTGACTCAACAAAGTTATCCATAAGATAAGCTATCAAATGGCCCGTTGAGTTTTACTGACATTTATCATATGATTGTGTGTTCAGAAACGTAATTTGACAAGTTATTGAACAGATAAACTACAATTAAAGTATCTCAGAAACCGGGCATAAGAGAGTCAAAGTTGCAATTCTTCTTCTTCTTACCCTTAACCCACATAAGTAGAGTCGGTACAACATGTTTGTCATATTGTGGTATATGATTTGGCTAAATTTTTACGATCGGCCGCCTGCCTGACATCAACCCTCCTTGGGATTATTTTGTTGTACCACTGTATTTATGACTACAATTGCAATATCAAAGTTGCAATTATAAACTATTAATAATAAATCGTTATCATCATTATCATTTTATTTGACATAGTATAAAGCAAAGTCCCCTACTGCGTCTGTCTGTCTGTCTGTTCGCGATAAACTCAAAAGCTACTGAACGGATTTTCAAGCGGTTTTCACCAGTGGATAAAGTGATTCATGGGGAACGTTTTTGTATATAATTTATCAAGGATTTTTTTATAATCAGGGCGGGACAACGTCTGCCGGGCCAGCTAGTATTAAATAACTTGAACAACCGTTACCTAAACATAAAATATAAATGTACCCAAACTAAATTATACAAGAAAATCAATATTAACACAACAAAATAATACTAACACATGATTTAGTTTTTATCAAAATTATATATCAATTTACATTTGCTGTTATTTCATATATAATGCATATTCGTATATGTATTTTTAGTCCGGTGAAGCTGTTAAGACCTTACAAGGTCAATAGCATAGTCAGTTCGAAAAAAAAAGCGTATTCGTATATTAATCTTCGGTTATAATATCGTTTAGAATGCTATGTTGTAAACTTTTAACTATTATTTACATGTCTAAGTTAAACTTAAATTAAAAATATACTACAATAATTATGCCTTTTTAGGGTAAGAAGGATCATCAGTCATGTAAAAAAATACCAGTACCGTTGTCCACATTCAATGCAGAATCTCCATTTTATATAGTAAAAAATATATATATATATATAGCACCATATTTTTATTTACAAATAATAAAAAGAATAAAATGTATAGATTTGAACCATCAACAAAAGTTTCATTTCCCATATTGTGTTATTGATTAATCTATCTGTAAATTGACGTTTCTTTGTAATTGGGATATAGATTAGATAGGTATAGGAGATATAGGTATAGATTTAACGAAATTAGAAACGGCAATAGATAATCTCGTTCATTATGAAACATATGAATTAGAAAAGAAAGTTAAAACGGTTTATTTTACTCGTACTATGGAAAAAAGCAGGCAAATGTTAAACTATGACAATATTTATATTCAAGTTCATAAAACAAGTATTTATTCAAGTTACATTCAAATAAACGAATAACCTTAATATGAGTGCACTCAAGGAACATCCATTTCTCATGAAATCAATTCCCCGTGGAAGTTAGTAATTTTTCAGCTCCCGGGCCGAGCGTTGGCAGCTAATTTATGGAGCTGCGATCACCGGGAAGGAAGCTGAATTACCATACGACATCCGTTCCTAACAAAGAAACCGATGGGAGCGTCCTAAGTTATGCCACCACGCATGGCGGCGTGAGCTGACGTTATTTTACGCTTCATTCCATTATTATATTACCACATTTACGTATTTTATATTAACAATTTTTTTTTATGTCAGTAGGAGGCAAACGAACAGGTGGGTCACCTGATGTTAAGTGATTACCACCGTTCATAGACACTAGCAACGCTAGGGGAGTCGCAAGTGCGTTGCCAGCTTGTATATGGGGGAGCGGGGGAAGGGAGTGGGCCTCCGGCGCTCTCACTGACCGAACGAAACGAAAAATGCAAGCACTGTTACTTCACGTCGGTGTTCTGTGAAAGGGTGGCACTACCCCGAGCGAGCCGACCCATTCATGCTGAAACCAGTAATAACTACAGTGTGGCACTACCACCTACAGAAACCACTACCACCTAACTAAAACGCAAATAGTTTCTTTATCAAGATACAAACTCTATCTAAGAGTTTTGAGACAAACTTTCATATAACTATTACATTCGGTGTCTAATTAAATACGTATAGCAATAGATGTTATTGAACTGTTTAATAATATGGAAGTTATAGTAATACTATAAGACAAGAATCGTTCTATTCGAAAGCAAAAATACTTTATTCAATTTAGAACCTGAGAAGGCACTTATGAACGTCAAACGTCGGAAAACACCCAGTCATCGAGAAGAACCGACAACAGAAACTCGATCTGGTATATCTTTTCACGGTGCACATTGACAGTTACATTCGTTTTTTGTTGGATCCACTGAGAGGGGCATTATTTCCAGACGTCACCATCGCTCACATATTGATCCACCATATAATAAGCCTTTAAACATTAAAACCCGATTAATACGGTGCTTGGTCTCACTATCCAATACATCGGTAATGTGCTTTAGATTTTTGTTATAAAACCTAACAAACTATTTTTGGTCTTTGTTGCCGTTTTTAATATTTAAATTATGTTGGTCTTTTACTAAATCCAGCTTATCTAAGTATTAGCGGACATACATTCTACTATTAAGACTATATTCGGAGGGAAGAGTTAAGAAAAATAAAAATAAAAAAGTTAAAACAAATTGTCATGACTCCTGAAAAAAATATATGAAACAATAAAGTAACAATTTAAAGTGAAGTTACGTCACTTCTTTCGAGCGACAGCACTCGAATGCAATAAACTGGTCTCGGGTGAGGAGGCGTCGTTTATTTTGAAACTGGCGCGTGCTACACAATATATACTTATTACAGAAATTGCAGTTACGCGTCTATGAAACACAAAAGTTAGTTTCAGAAATGGTTCATATATACAAACATAAAAAAGGACTCTCAAAGGAAATAATAGTTTTATACGTATATGTATATGAATAATATATAAACCAAACTATCTGGCGTTCGAAAATTCTAAAAGTCAATCAATGTTCTAGTTTTACTTCTTAGATACTTGGTTCTTATCCAAAAATATCACGATAGCTTCATTCAATGTAAAGTTATTAAAGCTTTAAGAAAATACGATTATTCAGCATACCGAGTTTGATAACAACTCATACGAAGTTGCGGGTATCAACTAGTTATATGATAAACGAACAACAATATTACTATATTTCGACATATATAACAATATATTTATTTAACGTTGAATATTTCATACACCGACATCGTCGAAACTCATCTAACACCAAAATTCTCAAGTTACAAACAAAAACCCGCGTGCGCCTAAAGAATGGGTACTTTATAAACATCAAATATAAAGGTATCCGGTTCTTTCGTCTTTTAAACTATGAAATATTGCCCGTATAAAGCTCTCAGCGAACACTTTTTCGCAGAGTTTCTTTAAGGAAGTTTAATACAGTACGTCGGTACTTCTGCATCACTTTCATTTCCTGTTTCATAAAAAAACCTAAATGTATATTAAACACGAGATAATGTCGGTTAGTTATTAATTTAATGCCATCGCTATTAATAAATAAATTCACTGCCACTACATATTATACAATAAAATCCTCTGCTAAGTCTGTCTGTCTGTCTGTTCGTTATAAACTCAAAAACTACTGAACGGATTATCACGCGGTATTCACCAGTAGATAAAGAGAAACGAAGAAGATTTACGTATATAATTTGTCTAGGTTTTTTTTATTACCAGGTCGTGGTGACGTCCGCCGGGCTCGCTAGTTGGACATAATTCTGTCTTACCACTGTATCCGACACCAGCACTTCAATGGTCGGTAGTCCATCTAGTTTGAAGCTGTCTTCACTTTGTAAAACGCTTTCTTCACTCAAGTTTGAATTTGCTATACTGTCTTCTATTATTTATTTCTTATTGAAGATTACTATTAACGTAGTCATAAAGAACTTAGAACAACCAAGAATCTCGATTGAATGCATGTATGATATAAATTGGAAAAGCGTTAATTAAACTTTTCATCTAAAAACTTCTACATATAGACTATGAGGGCATTCGACACCACTCCTCTCTCTCTTCAGGGAATATTTTATCTCATTTTTATATTTTTAATTCAAACGACGAACCGTCTAATTATAACGTTTGTATGAAATTCTACGGAAGTTTATATTCAATGAAGAGGAACGACAGGTTCGAAGTGGCTCGAATGAGGATCTCGACAAACGACAATATTATTTCAGTTAAAAGTTTTGACGCCTATCCGATCCATTTCCGCTCTCCGGAGATATTCAAATAAGACATTTTTTACCGTGCATTTATATCCCTCTATACCAAGTTTATTCTTATTTTTACATATACTTTATAAGATATACATTTGTATACACAATGATAATAAAATATCTCATACATTCCAGTTTCAATTTGTTTTTAATAAATGGAAATGTAACTTTGTCAGTTCAAACAAAAACGCTAGATCAAGGGATGGTTTTTTTTTAATATTTAATCCACGGCGTTCGAAATTCATTAAACTTAAATATCTGATAACTTTTATAAATATAAAACAATATTTTTGGAAGAACATAATTCGTATCAAAGTATGTCGTTAAATATCTATAGGATCTCCATTCCATAGCAGCATTAATGTTGTTTATATTAATGTTATTCTAACTTATAAAATTTGAAACATCAAATATCTCCTTGCACTGCAGTATTTTACAGAACTAACACCTGTGACATACTCGCCTGGAACAATGTTATAATATGAAAATATAGTTTATTATCTTGTACATCCTATTGTTTTAATAATCAAATTTTAACAGCAATTGTTTTATATATCTGTAAATGACATATATGCAAAAATAATGCATATATATCCTTGATTAACTAATGTAAGTTCGTAAAAAGAAGAACCAGATTTAGTATACAGCTGGGTTTCTTTTAACTCACTATGTGCTGTAAGTGGTAGGGGCTAGGTGCTTCACCGTAATCTTTGGACGAGCGCATACGGCCCTCAGCCGTATGGCATCAAGCTCAAGAATGTCAAAGTTGTCTAAACTCAACCTGAGTTATGACCTTGACTATGACATCGCGAGTCGGACCAAATGATTCAATATAAACAATTGGGGTAATATTAATACCGAGAATAAACTTACATTAGTCACCACCGGTGTTATTACGAAAAAGTTAAACACGTATTGAACCCTGGCTTTAAAAGGTTTCGAATTAAATGCACCGCGGTCGCTGAATGTTCGCCATCTTGCTCTTTTGTCTCGCTTTGTTTAAGTTGGGTTAGACTTGTGAAAAGGGATAACGCGAACTTGCCTCGGGCGGGTAAGGTGCATTTATTAGGAAACTTTTTTAAACCAAGTATTTAATACGTATTTAACTTTTTTGTAATAACACGGCACATGTTTGTCTCGGTAAAATCATTACGATTAAGTACGATCAATTGAACGATAGTGACGTCTAGAAGTGGCCCACATTCTTTACACCAGTTAAAACCGTAATAAATTAATGTGAACAATATACAGTTGTAATTTTTTTTTTTCAATATACAAAAAAGTTCGTAACTATATTGAATAAAGTATATTTAATTTTACATAACCATATTGATGACCTTTAGATAAAGTTACTTTAATAATCAGTGACTCTATAACAGAGTTTCAATAATGAATTCCTCACCGCAACTACTCCTGACAGATCACAATTAAATTGTCAACATTAAAATTTATACTCACCTTAAACTATTCAAGATACGCCCCCGGACGGGAACACGCCAATTGTTCAATGCAACGGACCGGGGACAAAGCCTCGTATTTAAGTCCCGGGGTAAGCCAAGGGTAGTGTGTTTGCGTAGAAGGCAATAAAGCGAGATATCACCCACGACATTTGACTGGGCAAACTCCGTACCGTTGAGAAAGGAATCAAGTTTAAATCTTACCGTAGTGTTCTTATGCAGTATGTGAGAAAAGTCTAGGCTAAACTGCTTCTTATGAACGTATTAATAAAGTAGTCAGCAAAAAGTTTGCAAGTCCATATTTATTGTAACTGCGTAGTTATTATGAAGCAAGTACCTACGATCTTTATTAAAAAATGTGGTTTATAAGCCGTATTTTTTATTTAACAAGAGGCCCGTTTACAACGAATATTGATGGAACTTCGTTTATTTGCGATCGCCGTTTCATTTATACTCTGCCGTATTTACTATAAGGTATTGTGTCGACATTATACGATATTATATTAAAAACGCTCTATATCTATTCCTACGACAAACTTAATACTCTCTCATTAAATATGTTTAATCTTATGCATCAATAATCTTTAATTGAAAACGGTTTTTAGATAATATCAGTAACAAAATAACTGTGTGAAATAGGATCAATATGATATAGTGTTGTAGACTTGAGAATTATTTGTGTACAAATAGATAGCAAGTAAACATCTAATCGAATACATTTCATATAACAATTTAATAGTTATTACGAACAATTAATAACGCTAACATTTATCTAAAGCTACATTCACACAAGAACATTAATACGATTCACTTTTTTATATATAAACTAAAATAAATTCATTCTTTTATACTAGCTGCTCTTGGCTTATGCTCGTATGCTTCTTAGATTAACAATTATACATTAATATGTTCATTTTGATTAATCTTTTCTATAACAATATACATATTATAAAGTAAGACTATGTAATTTACATAAGTGAAACATTTATTAATATGTTTTACATTACTAAAACCATTTAATTCGGTATAATTTATCCAAAGATTTCTTCACTAAATTTACGTCCATACCTCCCTACTGTAAAATGTGTTTAATTTGACAATAAATTTATAGTCCCTTAATAACTTCAATGCAAACAATTCTGAGACCCAGACTAAATTAAAAGGTACACGTGACTTTGTAAATGAAGGGACGAGCCCTTAGGATGTGACTCAGAACAAATTAATTTGGCCCAATTGAATCTTCATTTGACAACAATCGGGCCGTCCCTCGGTAGGAATCTTGGGTATTTCGCAGTTAAGATTTGTTACATTGTACAGGCACAATTGGTTATTTATCGGTTCAAATACAATTGTTATTATACCATCGACGAATAAAACTTTTCCTTTTAGCAAGCACCTTTTATATTTGTCAGTGAACGTAAATAACGTAAGATGTCCCTACTATCCTAAAAATTCTGACCACTGGACCAAGAATATATTGCATACGCCATGCATATTTACACATTACGCCTTTTCTTATTTATAACACCAAAAATACAATACATATGTCTGTTCGTTTGCATTTTTTTTTTCGAACTGACTACACTATTGACTCAGCCACTCACACACTTAAGGCACTCAGCCGATTTTATTTTGACAACTAGCTCAAGGGTGCGCGGCACACCTCGGCTTTGGCTATTGCCTGATACATGCAATTCGCGACCTATGTGAGCTAACCTAAGCTAAGCTAACTATTCATACATATATGAGTTGTTGAAACATATATGTGTACCGAGCATACATACCTCAATAACTCTTATATATATTTCGTATCGGATAATATTCTAAACTATTTCAGTTTGATAAGGGAAAAAAGATAAAACCCTTCCACTTGCATGTGTAAGCGTGTATGCGTGCACGTGTGTGGAGGTGATATGTGTAATGTCGTCACAGTGATGTAAGATTTTGTGTCACTGTATTGCGCGAGCAGCGTACTCAAGGGCTCCACGCCGAGGGATCTGTTCGTTTGCAATGATCTATAGTAAGTACAGATTACGGCAATCAAGAGTAAATATAGAATACATTTGCGACATATATAATCAAAATTTCTATCATTGTTATTAAAACTGGTTTCTATTGAGGATGGCAGTAAAATAAAAAAAATAGTTTTAAATATGTTTAGCAATTATAGTATACACTGAGTCTCATAAACACAGATATAATATTTCATAGGATATCTAAGAAAAATATCTACAAACCGTTTTAACAAACCTATTATTAATAATATAATTTGTTTTGTTCTAGTACAATGCGACGCTAAATCGCTCTACTGGGAGAAATTACGATGCGTGTGTGGCTATGTCTCGCTACCAATTTTAAATAAAATTAAAAATATTCCTCAGAAAAATATTTTTAACAGAAATAAATGAGTGGGAAACATCAACAAGAAGAAAAGAATGTATTCAGGCTTTGTAGATTACGATTCTAGTAAGTTAAACGCAACAAACAGATATTGTATCAGCATCTCGCCGCCCACAAGTCGTTCTAATTGTGAGATGTAAAATGACTATAAGGTAACGTCAGTATATTTATTCACAATTTTAAAGGTCTCTATGTGGGACTTTCGGGTGGGAAGTATCCTTAGACTGTCATGTGATTTTTATTTTTTATTCATAAATAGCTTTTGCTCGTTACGGGAACACTTTTTTTTCTGGTTGAAATGTCATTTTGTATACACCTGACAACGTATATACAAAACGTTATTATGATCGGTTGAATAGTCAAAATGTAGTAGTGTAACAAACAAAATCACATTAAATAGAGTAATGCGTTGTATACCCCAATGCTATGTAATATTGATGGTATTATGCATATTGTTCGGTTTTTATGGACAAGTGAAGTGGATTAAAAATAATAATACCGAATATGAATTCTAAGATATCATAAACTTGGACCGTGTTATTACAAAAAAAAAAACAAATACGTATTAACGACTTGGTTTAAAAAAGTTTCCTAATAAATGCACTGCGCTCTCCCGAGGCAAGATCGCGTTATCCTTTTTCACAAGTCTGACCAAACCACGTAAACAAAGCGAGACAAAAGAGCAAGATGGCGAACATTGGGCGATCGCGGTGCATTTAATATGAGACCTTTTTAAAGCCAGGGTTCAATACGTATTTAACTTCTTTTGTAATAACACCGGGAAAGTTCAAATAAAATCTTAGAACTAAAGTCATCACATTTTCAAAACAAAAATTTAAATAGAATAATTAGGCACTTGATAATGCCAGTAATAATATTCAATGGAAAGGGTTGCACTGCCAAAATAGAAAAGTTTCCTGTGCTTATTAGCAATGGCAAATGATATTCAAATAAGTACGAATGTCTCTGCCGGGAGCCGTTAATTTTGAGCGAGAACATAGTACGCGCTGAAACGGAGATAAGTTTTAATTAAGAATAAAAATATTACTTACAAAAGTCTGTACAGCCTCCGGTGGACTGAACCCTGGCTGTATAACTTTTAATGGGGAATATAGGAAAATATAATAACAATTTATTACTTACTAACTTTTGCGCGTCACACGACCTCACCTAATGTTATGATGACGATTGGTTCTCAATTATACCTATCTAAACACATTTTTTTTTATTGTAGCACGGCAAAGTGACTGCTCTGTGCCTTTTTTTTTTTTTATAGTAGCACGGCAAAGTGACTGCACTGTGCCTGATGGTAAGCATAGTACAATCCAAAAACAATGGCGACCACCGAGTGACATACTGTCAATCGCCGGTCGCCACTGTCATGCCGGCCTGCAAAAAGCTGGATATGCACAGGCTGATCCCGAAACGCGACCCGCAAAAGCGAATCACTATGACGGGCTTTTTCGCCATATACATGGTGGTTGCGACCCAGTCAGGCTGTAAAACCCTACCACCCCGCTTTCGCCATTGCCTCGTTCGTTATTCAGCAGGGTGCACCACGTGCAGGTGAGGTTGGCTTGGATGTCTCAAGTGTTAGATGTTATTTGACACCCCTTACACCCCAAAACTGATGGTAAACACAGTACAATCTAAAAACAACGGCGAACACCGAGAGATACGCCCTCCTCCCGCGGTCGTCGTTGTCATGCCGGCCTGCGTAAATGTCTCTTCACGTTACGCTTCAAAGACCCCATGTTATAGGAAGGAGGAAACACACTAGCCGGGAGATAGCTTCACGGTACGGCAAATATAAGATGTAGTGAACTTTTTAGTTCGCACCCAGATAGGAGTAACCGTAAAACTGTGGTTCCGAAGACCAGCGCGCGTGGTTCGGTTGAGAAAAGAAGAGGAATGGATTATTACTATTGAAGCTGGCAAGTTTTAGTAAACGTCTCAGTACCAAGCCATGGTTTCACCATGGTGTTTAAATACATAGAAACATAAGCCTCATTGTAGGATTCGAACATATGTCTGAAAAAGAAGTTAATCGAAGTCGTCGAAGAAACTGAAGGGCTGCATCGGACTATGTTATACATATTCGATATGACAAATAGTTTGGACTAGGTATATAATTTGTCGAGGTTTTATTATCAGGGCGGGATAACCGGTCTCGCTAGTCTATATATATATATATATATATTTTTTATGTCATAGGTGGCAAACGAACAGGTGGGTTAAGTGATCACAAGCGTCCATCGACACTAACAACACCAGAGGAGTCACAAGTGCTTTGCCACCCTTTGGGTGGAAGGGTTAGGGGAGGGAGAGGGAGAGAAGAGAGGAGAGGGGAGGGGAGATGGGCCTCCGGCGCTATCACTGACCGATCGAAACGCAACAATGCAAGCACTGTTACTTCACGTCGGTTTTCTATGAGAGGGTGGTACTACTCCGAGCGAGCCGACCCATTCATGCTGAAACCAGTAATAGTTTCAGCGTGGCTCTACCACCATTAATAAATGGCGAATATAAGCCTGTTCAGTACAGTTTTCTTCTCTGTTTGTCAATAGATTTTCTTTGTTTAGTACCTATTGACATGCTTTAGGTTTAGCTTAGCTAGTTAATTTTTGCCACACTATAGAGGAGTCAAATCTATTATTAACAAGTCTTTATTTGTCATACTTCATGATATGTGTATCTACTAATCCTTACCAATGTTATAAATGTGAATGTGAGATTGTTTCATCATGAAATTATACATACACCTTTCAGGGGTACAAAAAAGACATAGAGTATCTATCATCTTGCATCCAGAATAAAGTACTGATTCCGTATGGTAAGCGAAATCTACACTAACGCGGTAGCAAAACCGCGAGCAAAAGCTAGTCCACGATAGTCGTGTACTCTTTGTCCAAAAAATCACAAAAATACTAAAACTAAAAAACAAACATTATGATCGAATTTCAACTACTCAGCCTCGTATCTATGAAAATATTATAACTTCTTATACATACATACATATTGTTTTGCTATTCCCATTTACAAAATAAATGATAGTGCCAGATGGTAAGTCCAAACAACCCGTGGTCAACGACCAAGAATTCTCTTCGAAAACAACACAATTTTATTTAGGTAATTATTATATTTAATTTGTGTATTCGGTCCTTTCCGAAGGATTAATCTGTAAAAATTAAAACCAGCCGTTTCTATATAATTTATCTAAATTGTATTTTATACCTTCGTAAAGGGAATAAAAATGTCAAAACATCTCATATCTTTTTTCGCGATCCACATAAACGTCAAACGCAAACCTTCCTGAATTTTTTATTTGTTATCAAAGACTTCTTTGCGCAACTACTGAGACGGATATAAACTCGTACTATTTTATATATTTTTTGTGAACCTTTTTTTTGTGCCCACAATTTTTTACATCAATTAGATTATTTTGTCATGAGGATATATATTTTTTATTAAATAAGTAAAAAGGTTAAATATTTAGTTGAAATGCTACATTTATTAATAAAGATATTAAACAGTGACCATCATTTTATGTCACTGTATAAGACAATAGGAAATTAATTGTTCAGAAATGTATTTCCACCTTTATATTCACACTAGCTGTGTTCACGATTTCGCACGAGTTTGTTCGTTTTTGTTGCAATAAATAGTTAAATAATAACAAAATCGATATTGTGTAAATAAATAATCTACATATTCAAATATCTATGCATACCAATGTTTATAGAATAAAGTGACTTCTGCTTACACTCAAACGGATAGGTATCAAGGGAACATCAAGGGAGTTGTCAAAAAATTCGAGTTATAGAGTTTTCGACTTATAGAGAATTTCGATTTAGGCGGATTTTGATTCAACATAAAGAGTTTGAGATTCATTCTTATAAATTTTAAGTTAGAGAGGTAAATACATAAAAATTCAAGTTACAGAGGTGATACAGATATTTTTATTTATATCAAATTATTGATATTTTTGTATAAATCAAGATTATTTCAAAACAACCTTAAAATAAAAAAATATGACATTAAAAAAGTCAGTTTTAGTTAAGCTTAAGTAAGCACTCCTCCAAGCCCGGAAATCTGCAATTCGTTGTCTTTTGCAGGACAAACTTTGACCGTTTTGTTTTTTTTCTCATGATGTCTGATTCATTTTATATTATTGTTGACAGAGTACTCAGAATAAGTTGACTATAGCTAACTTCAGGGTGTCGATTTTTCGTGACGGTGTGTGCGCGCATCGTAATAACTTCAGGGTGTCGGTTTTTCGCAACGGTGTGCGCGTACATCGTAAAAATGTACTCTCATCATTTTTCCCTAACGAGCCAAGAGTACTTCAATAATAATATTAAACATTTGACACCCAGCAAGCAAACACGTGTAACGCGAGTCATAAATTCGTGGTAATTCTATTCACTGTATACGCCTAAATTGCTTTCTAAGAAACAATGGTGTACTTACACTATCAGGGAATTCTTAAAGTCGGTAACTTATTTTTCTTCGAACTATAGAGTTAATAAGTCTCAAATAATCAAGTTGTAAAATAAAACATAGCAATGTTCGACATACATAGGTAAAATTTAATTTTTCGAGTTATGGCCGGAAAATATGTACCAAAATGGCTTGGCAGGACTCACTGATTATTTCGACTAATAGAGGGTTGAGATTTCGAGTCATGGAGGTTTTGCTGTTTGAAGGGAAGGGAACAAAACTTTTTTTTTGAGATTTGGAGGTTTTCAACTTATCGAGGTTCGACTTAACGAGGTTCTACTGTAGCACAGTCACCCACGACTTTGTACACGTAAACTATAATGCAGAAATCTATACTAATATTAAAAAGAAGTAAAGTTTGTGAATTTGTGAGTTTGAGACGTTGTAGGGGATAATCTCAGGAACTATTGGTCCGATTTGAAAAATTATTTCAATGTTATATAGCTCATTTATCGAGGAAGGTTATAGGCTATATATCATCACGCTAAGACCAATAGAAGCGGAGCACGAATGAAGAATATTTAAAAATCGACGTTTTTTCCTCTTGAGAGATTTCGCTGCGTGTTAGCGTTGGCCCAAAGTAACTATTCCACGCGAACGATATCGCGGGCAGAGGCTAGTTAATTATAAAACAAAAGGAATATGACAAAGATTAAACGTCAGTAAAGAATTTTTTAAATCAGTTCCAGAGATATTAACTCCCACAAACAAAAACCTTACCTCTTTAAAATAACACCTAAAGTATATGCGAAAAAAGTAGACCACATTCTTTTTACAAAAGAGTACGTACACAATATCGTTTCAACCATTAAGCTTTAAAATCCATTTTATGAAACATAATGTGATGTTTTGCAATTTTCTGTATTACGAAATGAGCTCAAGCTCACGGCGCGGTGTTAGCTCAGACTCGACTCGGTCGATATACCGGGCCCGTTGGCACCAAGAACTTTACATATTATGGATAAGGTACTCACATTTAAAAACTTTACCAATGTATGTATTCTATGACTGTTTTATTCATTTAAGACGAAGTTTCCCAGCATGAGTCTTCTTGATATACAATAATAGTGTGATCTCAAATCCGGCCTTTGTTTATTTTCAAAGTTTCAATGTTATTTCTACACGTATATATAATCTGCATTCTTCCTACAATACAGACATAAAAAACAATCCCGCGTAACTTTTCGTTTCCATTTTCGAGCGTTGAAAATACATCTTGTCACAAATTTCTCTTCAAAATATGTAGAATAATTAATTAGTGTTATTACTATTTTAATTAACAGAACGCAAAGCTCTTAATTAATATCTTTTGAAAATATTTAAAAGCATAAAAAAATAAAATAAGCCACGTAATATACTGCTCCTTTTAGGTGATGTTTGCTGATTAAAAATTGTTCCTAGATATTCAAGTTACTTTGTGGGACAGTTTTTACACACTCCAGTAGAATCGGCTTTTTCACATACGTCTTTATTCCAGGAAGGGTATCTTGTGTACGAACATTAAATTAATTCTAGTATTTAGAAATATATTACTTTTAAACATTTGCATTTATTTTCTTCAAAACAAAGGGTGCGTGAAAAAGTAGCTCTTTGTTACTTATGTAAGCAGTTTAACATTCATAAGATGCGTAACCTAAAATTAAGAAACGAAGAAAATTTTGCAAATAAGTAAATAATATTGTTAGCAAATGACTCTATTAGAACTGTCCGTACTATTGACTTGACACGCCATTGATCGAACTTATCGGCTGATCGCGGATTGGCTGAATGCCTGAGAGTGCGAATATACGAGGCATTCTTAGACGGTAACGCGGAAAGTGGTGCAAGTAGTATTTGTTGTACGTGATACAAGTTCGTGTGTATTTCATATTAAGTTGTGTTCAATGTTGTATTTCTGTATTGGCCAATAATTTATTCAATTGTTCTTGGTGCGCTGGTCGATCGAATCGCAACCTTGACGTCACTGTGGATGATGTCATACTTTCACATGTGCTCGATCTACCGTCGGGAGGTACTTGTGCTGGAGTGAAGATTACGCTCTACTCGCTGGTATGATGCTGGTGTGTGGAGGGCGTGGCGAAATTGGAACGTGGAGCATCTCGGAAGGAGCGTCGGCTCATCCGCATCGGGTGTAGTATATAACTGTGTTCAGTAATGAATGAATGAATGAATGAATCGGATGAACGAGGTTAAACGTTTCTATTATTATTCTTGATAAGATCGTTTAAGATAGCTAACAATATTTATTGTTAAAAGTATCTTAATTTTGGACACAGAAACAAATATTTTAATGGATTTAATTTTGCACTTCATTCCGCTAACACAAATGCCGTAACAATTGTGGATATAACCAGACCTTTGGATATGGATATCTGGATTTAAACCTTACAAAATTAGACACATGTATTTAATATTAAAAAAAATAGTTTATTATTTTAAATGTTTACACTACATTTAATTTTTGTTTAGAACGATCTAAAAAAACGTCTTCACTGTATTCGCAAAAGTTTCTGAAGATTCCTTACATATATATCGGAAATTTTACATCATAGGGATCCTAAGCCCATTATTGTCTTCTCGTGTTTTGTTTTATTTGTCGATACACAAACTGAACATATTTTTTACATTTACATTTAATAACTCTATATATTTATTAAAATAAAAGTTTCCTAATACAAAGTTGTTAGAGTAAACGTTCCTACACCTCAGCTACGCTTATTACAGCAAAGCTGCGTATACTCATAAAAGAGGTGGTTACTTTCTTACCGGATAAATACAATGGACGACCTCATTCGTCCGTACGTCTGGATTATTAGTTGTTAGTTGGATAAAGATCGGGTAGGCCGTATTAAGATATTGTTTTTTTCTACGTGGATATTATAATAATATTTAGTGTGAAGCAGGTATATATAATATAAGGACTGTGTATAGTTCAGACGGCTTTTATGCTAGTGTATCAATTTGGGTGCAGTACCCCCCGGTATTTGATTTGGCACGTCGAGGAGAAGAGTGAGACGTCCAACTAAGATCGGCTTGCTTCGGTTTTGTAAAGTGTTCTCTCTATAGCGCAGCGCAATGACTGCTATAGACAAAGACAAAGCTATAGAAAACCGAACTTGCCCGACTATAGCGGTCTTCGTCTCGACGCGACGTGCCAAATTAAAAGCCAGGTACTGTAATACATTTCGAGTGCTTATTGTTTTTAATGAGATTAACAAGAATGAAATATGTTTTATAATTTGAAAATTAAGGCATGTTTTACTATTCGTTTTACATATTGTATTATATATTTTTAATCATCAATACCATTATTTGCTTCGGTAACATTCTAAATTATTTTAGTAGAAGAATACTGTAAATCAGTGTTAGTGTCGTCAGAGTTGAGACTGAATGAATTCCCTAGAAACCCATGTATCAGAACTTAGTTTAGAAAATTTCTGTAGTCATAAATTACAGATATTGTATTTTGGATATTTCTATACCTAAAGGAGTAAAAGTTCATATATATATTTTCATAAAATTCTCTGAAGAGATCAAGAATTATTGGAATTGCCCTTGAGAAATTACCTAAAGTAATATATCTAAAATATACATTTATCGTATAAACTCTATAAAATGTCATTCAGTTGCAATTTTTAAGCAGATTGTGGTTTTTTAGACAAGGTTATCATATGAACGAATATTGTAAAAACAACATAGTAAAAACAACAACATAATGTCATATTTGAATCCTTGTCTAAATATCGTAGAATTAACATAGTGATGGGCAAAAGCTGGATTTTTTAAACTTATTCCGTTATTTACGTCATTAAAGCTAAATGTACGGATAGTGTAAACAAAAATACGGGCCTCTCATTTGACATAACAAAGGTGATATGACAAAATATTCAGAGCTCCCGCTGAATTTATGTAAGGGACTCCGGGGCGCGAGGTTCACAAATGACCTCCGAGTTGATTGATTATGGCTGCATATCGCTCTGGTATGTTAAATGGCCGTAGAGGTTGTTAAATTATTAATTTTCTTTCTTTCGTATATTCTCAAATACTTTAGTCCGAATCTAACACGCAAGTTATCGACCTGATGGTGTCTGTAGCGCATAGGTACGTGATTTTTATACAATTTTTACATTACATAAATAAATAAAGAGGTAAGCAGTTCACATGATGTTAATTGACCAATTCGGATAGATTTGAAGGGTAGCTACCGAAACACAATTAACAATTATAACATTCCTTATCATTATATTATGGTTTCCTTGCGTTTTCTATACATAATGGCACTGAGCTAACAATTTTTAAATTCTATGAGATACTTGTGAGAAACCTCGAAAAATCTGTAATCTTACTTTTGAAAGGTCTCTCGATATGTAAGGACGCCAACGCAAACTTTCAATAACAGTGTTCAAATCATAACACATAATAGCGTAAACACTCTACTGCTCTGCGATAGAAATACATTTGGCAGTGGACACGATTGACTAAAATGTCATCAGGCCTCTAAATGTTTGAATATGTATAATAGGTCTTTACCTATGAAATTGCCGTTCTGCAGTACTGGCCATTTCAAATCAAAATAATTTTTGTTTGGCTAAGAATTCTAATTTCAAATTAATTTTATTTTAAAAACATGGAATTCTTTTTCCAAAATTAGTCATTTGTTTATTGATTAGTGTTACATTCTCATCGCATTTCAATCTTGTTTGTCATTATGGATGCGGTTCAAAATTCCATCATTTGTGTGTCTGTTGAGCAGTGCAAGGCACGTCTCGACGCGTACTTCGCGCTGGCAATCATTGAGTTCGTGGGGCACCCATTTGTCAAGCTTTTTTACCTTGCCAATTTGACGCAAATGGGCCAATATTGGTTTAACACTAACGTCGAAAGCTGCTGCTAATTCAGCCGTAGATGTGTATCATCTGCTTCCACAATCGCCTTTAATTCGTCATTGTCGACCAAAGTCTTCGGACGACCGCGAGGTTCATTTTTCAGGT
>MU158699.1:1711876-1741014 GCA_015888305.1 Antheraea pernyi
AACGCGCGATCTCATACTGCACAGCAGACGGTCTCCAAGTTGCAAGAACTGGGGTTGGAAGTTCTCCGTCATCCGCCCTACTCACCAGACCTTGCGCCTACAGACTACTACTTTTTCCAGAATTTGGATAACTCCTTGGCGGGAAAAAAAATCAATACCCGAGAAGTACAAAGGAAGTACAAAATGTCGTTGAAGAATTTGTTGCCTCCCGTCCAGCTAATTTCTTTAAGAAGGGCATCAATAAACTGCCACTGCGTTGGCAAAGATGCATTGATTGCATGGGTGATTACTTCGATTAATACAAATAAAAAATACATGAAAAAAAAATCGTTTAAATTTTGTCATACAAAACGGCAATTTCATAGGTAAAGACCTAATATTATTTGTACACTTAATATGGATAAACTTATTAATACTTTTTGTAGGTGGCAGAGCCACGCTGAAGCTATTGCTGGTTTCAGCATTTTCGGCTCGACCGGGTTACTACCACCCGACCCACAGAAACACCGACGTGAACTAATAGTGCTTGCATTGTTGCGTTTCGTTCGGTCAGTGAGAGCGCCGAGGGCCTACCTCTCCTTCCTCCTCCCCATCCCCTCTCCACCCTCCCCCCAAACACAGGCTGGCAACGTACTTACGACTCCCATGGTGTTGCTAGTATCTATGGACGTCGGTTATCACTTACCATCAGGTGACCCGCATGTTCGTTTGTCTCCTATAATATTAAAAAAAAAACCGACCTTACCTCGCGGTGACCGAACGATTAATCCAATGGAATATTGACAGGTCTATGTCTCGGTATGCACCAAAGTTGTTTTGAAATCCATATATAATCATCAATTTGCATTTAGTAAATTACACTAGATTATAAGTATGCGGTGACGAAAAACACCGTCAAATATAACTTGAATACCTTAAAAATATTTAACGTACAATATATGTATTAAAAGTAGTAAAAATACAGAACTAAAAAATGTTTCATTCTTAGGCAACCAAGACAAAAACTTTCTCTACATTTTGACAGCTATCCGTTTAGAAAATAAATCAGCGAAATGTAGTATATTGACGTGATAAATCATGCTATGTATTCGCAAGAAGCATTTACACACCAGAAGGACATTTAGGCACTAATGGTATTGTTTTTATTATACAGCTCTTTGCTGCCACATAAAAGGTGTCACCAGGGAGAATACTTCAATACGCTACCAAATATAAAACACACGTAAAGAAATTGTCACTAATGTACATTTTAAGACGAAAATAAATATCGAATGGCAGTAAAAGTCACACGCGAATTTGACACCGGCACTATGTCAAATATCAATTTTAGATATTGGCAGTGGAAAGTGGGAAGCCGTCGGTCGTGCATACAAATTACCCTTTGATATGCCCGCACTTGCTAACAGCTAAATTTCCGCCAAAAATAGAATAAAATCGAGTGTTTAAATGCAGAATTTTGCATTCTGGCATAATTTGAAAATCAAACGTTCATTTTTTTTTATAATTAATTACTTCGATGAAGCTGTTTTTAACACTTTTTAGATTGATGCCTTTTTTCCCCTCATTCGATCCGTACGTCGCGATTCTTCTGGTAGCATCTCGAGCCTAGGTCGTCCTCGGATGGAGCCCTCGAGCTGTTACTAGCGCGATACAGTGATCACCTACATCACTTGTACACACATGAGATCACCTCACATACGTGCACACATTACACATATGGTGGAAGGGTGTTGATTTTTCCCCTTATCGAACTGAATCGATCGTCACGAAAAACCGACACCTTGAAGTTATTACGATGCGCGCGCACACAGTCACGAAAAACCGACACCCTGAAATTAGCTATAACATCAACAATTTGTTTCTTTGTATTTCTTTGTATCAAAACATTCAATGTATTAAATACCTCTTTTCTATTGTCAGTGTCGTCTTTTCTACAAACGTAGAATGCGGCGAAAGATAAATTTTTTGAAAATATTATTATCTTGTTACGCTAAAGAAGTATAACTTTTAACGCGCGTACATAAGTACACACACACTTTTGTTTAGATTACGTTCATTTTCTTTCAACTGGTAACTCCAATGCAGAGGCTCGTAACTGTGTGCGTAACTCTTAGTGAATGCCTTTAATGGTCTCGGTCTACGGTTCTATCACACGGCATATTAAGAACACGACGACGTTAGATGTATAGAATTCAATAAACCTGCACGGTGTTATTATAAAAAACTTAAATACGTATTGAACCCTGGCTTTAAAAATGTGTCATATTAAATACACCGTGGTCGCTGAATGTTCGCCATCTTGCTCTTTCGTCTCGCTTTGTTTACGTAAGGTTACGCTTGCGAAAAAGGATAACCCGAACTTGCCTCAGGCGAGCTCAGTGCATTTATTAGTTAACGTTTTT
Organism: Antheraea pernyi; assembly: GCA_015888305.1. NCBI lineage: Eukaryota > Metazoa > Arthropoda > Insecta > Lepidoptera > Saturniidae > Antheraea > Antheraea pernyi. The sequence continues at coordinate 1,714,279 of MU158699.1, forward strand.
AAACTAAGCATATAATACGTATTTAACTTTTTTGTAATAACACGGGTTATGTCCCAATATATAGTATATAGCTCGATCATGCTACAAGAAGAAAACTTCAACTTTGTTGTATTCACGATCTTTTACTTTACTGTCTCAGCTGATGATATTATTAGTTACATTCAAATTGTCAAAAATAGTAGAAGAAATCGAATTGATAATGTCCAGTGTCTATACCTATATTAGTCTATCACAAATGTTAGTGTGTCACAAACTAAAACCGCATTTTCTTTTGTAATAAGAAACGACTTTGTAATCCCAAGAATCGGCAATGTCCGGCGAGCTCGCTATAATTCGATCACAGCAAAATGAGACATCTTGAAGAAGTTCCTAACACAATTACCTAACATACTCCATTACCCGAAAAGTCTCGAGTCGCCTTAATGCTTATTTCCTCGGACCTGCCGACTGTCCACTGTCGGGAGTCAACTATTGTCGAATCTTAAAGTAACTTGAACGTAAGTTAATACACTGTCATAAAAATTATACTTATAAAAAAATGGTCATTCTTTATATATAAATGTCTTCTGTATGTGTTCATGTCACTGAACTCCTCCTAAACGGCTGGACCGATTTTGATGAAATATTGTGTGCGTGTTCCAGTGGATTCGAGAATGGTTTAGATTCACAATGGGTTCCGGTAAGTGGCGCTGCGGTTGACTTTTAGGATTTTTTTTTATTATCAAGGCAGGACCACGTCCACCGGACCCGCTAGTATATTATAATTACAAAATATTACTTTTGATTACTTGATAGATAATTTGTTTCCATTTTCTCAGTAAAGATTCTTTCAATTCCAAAAAATGCATTTTAAATGTTTCATTGAAAACTACATATCTATATTATAATAAAACTGTAGCAGGGTCAAATCTGTACATTAAATATTTTTTGAAAATATTGATCGGGGTAGGCTTTGTTATCGATATAGAAGCCAAAACTAACCTTTTTAAAATTTTTGTCTGTCTGTCTGTCTGTCCCTGTGAACGCGCATCACTCGGAAAGTACTGAACCGATTTTGACGAAACTTGGCACAGTGATAACTAATGTTACGAGATTACATTTAGGATACTTTTTGTCCCATAAAACGCAATGGATTCTCCAGGATCTGCCTGTTTGTCTATACCTTTAAACACGAATCACTCTGAAAGTACTGAACCAATTTAGATGAAATTTGGCACAGTTATAACCAATATCACAAGGTTACATCTAGGATACTTTTTATCTCATAAAACGCAAGGGATTCTCCAGGATAACGGACGAAAGTAAAAAAAATGTAGTTCATGATATTCTTGACGAATTTTGGTAAATTTTCTTTGTGCTATATATAGCAGACAGATTAGCTAAAAAATTAAGCTATATTTCGATATGCTACTTCAAAAAAAAAAAACAAAAAAAGTGACCACCGTGTTTCGAACCGTCGGCTCCATCGAAACATATAAAGCCCCGTACGTTACAACTGAGCTACGCCTACATGACATTTCTGTACGTAATTATCGACCACATATTAAGCTGTCACTTATGTTGTTACATTTATTTCATTGTATAAAAAAATATTTGCTAAACAAAGGTGACAAGATTTATTTATTTATCTATACTATAATAAAACTGTAACAAAGCCAAATCTGTACATTACAAGGTTACATTTAGGATACTTTTTGACCCATAAAACGCAAGGGGTTCTCCAGGATAACGAAAGAAAAGAAATTAGTTAATGTAACTAGACTTTTTTGCGACACTTTAGTATAAGAGCCAGCAACGTTGGAAGAACGAGAATTTAAGAAAAGTTGGTTCTTTAATATGAAGATATATTATGCCCTTCCAAACACGATTCAGGATACCTGGTAGCCGGTTAACGTTGTATTTTTTAATGCGAATTACACCTTTACAGATCAACATTTTGATTTATAAATAATTTAAGGAACATTTTTTGTCAGTAACTTTTATAAGTTTAACGTTTATACGTTATTAAAAACATGAATTTTTCACTGCCAGACAATTTTGTTATTGACAATAATGTGCCTGGTGATATTCTTTATAAACAAAATAATTCATTTCAAACCATTTTATTTTTTCCCTTGCAAAGAACATATTTCATTTTGTTAACCAGGCTCTTCCACAATTATGGCTATCTTTATTATACAGCCAGTGTTGCGCTAAGCTAGAGTTATAACTAAGTTATTCTATACATAGGTTTTGGTAGGGGGTAGAGCCACGCTGAAGCTATTACTGGTTTCAGGATGAATGGGTCGGCTCGCCCGGGGGTAGTACCACCCTTTAACAAAAAGCCGACGGGAAGTAACAATGCTTGCATTAGTGCGTTTCGTTCGATTAGTGAGAGCACCGGAGAGGCCCACCTCTCTTCCCCTTCCTCCTCTCCCCTTCCGCTTCCTCCCCCTCCAACACAGGTTGGCAAGGCACTTACGACTCTCCTGGTGTTGCAAGTGTCTATGGACGGTAGTTATTACTTAACACCAGGTGACCCACCTGTCCGTTTGCCTCCTATGACATAAAAAAATACATTATATTTTTAATTTACCCTTTTTTATGTTGAAATAAAATAATATTAAAAAAAAGTATGTGTGTGTACTTATGTACACGCATTAGAAGTTATACTTCTTTGGCGTAACAAGTAAAAATCTTTTCAAAAATTTTATCTTGCGCCTTATTCTACGTTTGTAGAAAAAACGACACTAACAATAAAAAAAAGGTATTTAATACAATGAAAGTTTTAATATAAAGAAATACAAACAACAAATACAAAGAAACAAAATGTTGACTATAGCTAACTTCAGGGTGTCGGTTTTTCGTGACGGTGTGTGCGCGCAACGTAAAAATTTACTCTCATCATTTTTCCCTAACGCGCCAAAAGAAATATAACTTCAATAAAATTACAGATATCTTAACATGGTTTGAACATACTTCTTTATTTACAAAAAATTGCATCGGGCACATTATTGTTAATATCAAAAATGTCTGGCAATAATAAATTCACGTTTTAGTAGCGTTTAAAAGTTAGTGAAAAACAAAACATTCTAAAATTATATAAAGTTCAATATTTTTGCCTGTAAAGGTTTACCGGCAGCCAATTCGCTGTCGAAACCGTTGCCTAGCTCTTAGACAAATAGTCACAGGCAAGTGACAGATGACACATGTTGCTCATATCTTTTTAATATTTATGTTTTTCTTTAATACAATGTAGTGTGAAAAAGTTTTAATACAAGTTGAAAATAGTTATGATGTCATTCAGTGTTTAATTTATCATTATTTATTTTATGAATATATTTTAACGTTTAAATTACAATTTAACGATTCTCATATTTTTTCATATTTATAGTTTTCTTAAACACAATGGAGTGTGAAAAAGTTTTGATACAAGTAGAATATAGTTATGATAAAGTAATTGGTAGAGATGATTATTTAATTTTAATTTTACGTATTGTTAGGTGTCGTGACATATAAAAAGAGAGAGAGAGAGTGTATACAATATATACATACATATAATTTTCATTTCAATAGCAAACCAACTCAAGGATTACCTTTTGATGTATTAACTTGACTAGCCCAGATCATTCAGTGTTTAATTTATTATTATTTATTTAATAAATATTTTTATCGTTTAATTTACAATTGAACTCTATCAACTTGATATTTTATAATGTAAACTATACTGACTGTATAGTAAAGTTCTACAAAAAAGGGACAGTAATTTATTTCCAACTGGGGTCCATAGACCCCTCAAGTTATTTTTTTACGTTACCGCCAATATATGTAGGTTAGTTTTTGTCTTAATTGAACCCCGTAGATGACGCTACGAACGGCTTATTTTAAAAGATTTCTCACATACCATCTGGGTACATATATGAGCCCCTTGATAGTTTGGATTTACAATTGGAAACGGTAGGTGTGGCTGCAATCGGGTTTTAGGTTTAAAAATACAATTGAAACCGGTGATAACCGTCTTGGTGCAGACGAAGTTGCACGGGTCAGCTAGTACTAAATAAAATTACAACAAAGACATTTTTTCATTTTATATCATGTCTGTTTTCCGAATCCTAATACTATATATTGGAAAGTGTGTTTCTTTGTTAGGTTTTCACGCCTTAAACACTCAACAGATTATCATGACATTTTACATACACGTTGTCAGAGGGTACAGAAAAAGATATGCGTTAACTTCTATCTAAAACGAATGTACTATCCTTAGATAGATCAAAAGTACATTAACGCGAACGAAGCCGTAAATAAAAGCTAGTATTCTATAGTTCCCGAATACACAATACAATAACAGCTACTTTTCTTTCAGATATAGTATTGTTTCCCATTTGTTCAAATTCAAATTAAATGTATTTTTCTTAGCTGAACATCGCTCCAGTTGGCGACATAGCTTAGTAATGCAACTGGGCAGTCGACTTTACTATTAAGCACCATTAAGATCATGCCTGCGCCGTAGATCGGGAAGCGCAGGTGTCCGATAGATGCTGCATTTAGCTTTAACTGACCTATTAACCGAAACACGTGTGCCGGCGGCTAAATTGTTGTCGGACGATCATTATGGAGATCAGTTTATACTATGAAGCTTTTTATCTATCTCATTTCGTACTCACTACAAATATCTATGAAAAAGAAGTCTAACACGCGTCTACACTTATTAATTAATCAACATTTCGGCCGAGTTACATATAAGACATTGAATACAGTGCTACAATGAGCAGATGAACAGTCAACGCTAAAGATGACTCCGGAACACATCACTTTTTTCGTTTCTCGATAATTAGATAAATGTATGTAGCACATTAAAGTGACGTCGTTTAGTAAAAAAATTACATTGAATATGAAGAGTTATTGGAATATTATATGTGCAGTATCTTATATATTAATACGTGAAGCCAAAACTTTGTACCCGTTTTTAAGCGAATTACAATACATTACTCACACTACTGCTTGAATGTCACACAACATATTCACACATGTAAATGAAAATGACGTTTCCCCATCTGTCATTTTACTCTTACGTTCCAATTACCTTTTTTCATCCAACATTAAATATTTTTAACATGGTTTGAAATTAATTGGTCAAATTGTAGGTTAATTTTATAATATGTAAATTAATAATATACATGAATAATTAATTGATAAATAATTTATCTTTAGTAAATTTAGGAAACCACTGAAACAATTATTATTCTCTTTGGTCTTATTGAATGTCAAAATGAACTATGGTCGAATTTCGACCACTAGGCAATCTTAATTTAATCTTAAGGGTTTAATTTTTGTAATTTACACTGAAATATCTGATTTAAATATCTATTAATATCTGTTAAACTGTGCAAATAAATCAATAAATCACTTGAGACATGGACGACCTGTGTAATTAGACCGATACCTCGATCAATTATAAAGAGTAGACGCGTTCTAGACACGTGTTCAATAAATATCCTTAATTATATTATTATAAAGGATATTATATTACTTTATTATTTGAAAATAAAAAAAAACGTGTTACGTAACAGCTACATCACCGTTTTAAAATTGACATGTAAATTGGCTCGATTTTCAAACTAAGATTAACACATAACGAGAGGATCAATAGGAATGACGTCACCGACATGCACTCGGTAATTTTAGATACATTCTTTATGTTCTTCTTTGAATACGTTTTTCCCCGCTCTCTATACTTATTAAACGAGTCCTATATCATTATAGGTAGTCCGGTGAAACTTTAAAGGCCTTACCAGGCTAACAGTGTAGTTAGTTCGAAAAAATAAACGATTATATGTAATAATTCTAATTCTGATATGAATCGTTAGGATTTGCAGTAGTTACTATCTTCCCTTCCTTTCATTTTTCCCTATGTTTGTCTTTGTAAATAAACAAATTAATAATCACTTCCATACATTAAGACTAAGCAACTACGTAAATTCGTACGTTTGCCGGACGTTATCGTTACACACGCTAAAGTTCCAATCATGTCAACTTGTATTTTTTACTGTCATATGAGAATAATTCCACGAAACATTCTGAGAGATTTGAAGCGATAATAGCTCAATGACAGTACGTTTACCATGGCCAACTAAAGCAACTGAATGTCGCAACATTGTCATATACAGAACCCTATCTATCATCGTACTGTAGTAAAACAGCAATATTTAAAACGATAAAAAATAATCTACTAAAAGATAAATAAATTTACATGAACGATAAAAGACACGTTAAATCTTATAATTTTGTCTTATTGTTTATTATGTTACAGACCGAAATCTTAAATTGACGACAGATACCGTCCAGTAGAAGAGTTTAATAAACTCCAAATAACAAAGACAAAGTAGAGGCAAAATGGAAACAATTACACTAAATAAACAAAATGTCGTTCCGCCAATAAAGTGTAAAGACATCGGAGATGGCATCGCACAAGCTCCATAGGACGGGCTGTTTTATTGAACGACGATCGGCCACTAGGGTGACAATTTTTTTGTATTCCCGAACAGTCCACTCCATAAAGGGCTATCTATACATTTGTACATACTTTAAAAAACTCATATTCACAAAATAACCCTATAGAGGCAATACAAACCGAATACATATACAAGTTCGTTTGGTCTCCTCATTCATAAAACATTAAAATGGGACCATATATCTTTAATTATATTTATAATAAAAACTACATAATCTTTAACAATAACTAATGAACACAACGAACCGGTATGAATGATATGCCGATCTAAAATGATCAGTACTTGTGGCGAACCCACAAACAAAAGGTTACTGAGATCTTAACTAGATTACGGGCGGATCTTAAGTGACAAGGGAAATAGTAACAAGGTACGATACTTGTTTGCATTGACAGTTTCAGCTACACTCGCACAGAATCCGTAATTGGAACTGAAGTTTTATTTTATGCTTAATTAATGTCACTTTCTTTAAAGCCCGTTGACGATTGGAGACTTAAAATAAATTAACTAATTTCACCAGCGCTATCAAATAAAACTTTTTTACAAACGTCAGCTGCGAATATCATCACAGAATGTTAATTTTTCTAGATTAAGTCAATTTAAATGTAAAGAGATTCGTGATAAATAGTTATACAAAATATGAATACAAATTTGTGCGATACGCTCAGAAAGTTTAATTTAAAATTGTAATATAAATTATTTGAAACGAATGAAAAGTATTTTAAACCAGCAAGTGCCAGCGGCTTTTTATGCGTTACAATATACAGTTTAATAATAAAAGATAACCTGTCACTCAGGAAAAACGTAGCTTTTTATCAGTAATATATTTTTTTAGAATCGGTTCTATACACACAAGTCTGGCTTAAGCGCAATACGTCACGAGCATGTCGACATCATCGGTGACGCGAAGCCATATTTTTCTCCACCTGAATATTTTTCTTTTGATCGCTCAACGCGGCTAACGAATATTCACTTCAATAGTGTTTTTTTTTTCTTGTCAATCATTCATTCAATTTTGTATAATCTAACAAACATCAAATAAAAATTAATATCGCTAAATATATACAACCATATTCATACAAGCAGAATAAGTTAATTTCAATGAAAAAAACCGTAAGAAAATAATAAATAATACCATTTTGTATAATAATAGTGCCAATTAACAATATTCATGTTTTATTATAGAAAACTTCATGGTATCATATACAACACAGATATAAGTGTGAAAGCAACTTTTAACTACAAAACTATAGAGGTTGCGAAAGTTCCAAGAAGGTTCGGCTGTAAATCATTATAAGTTGCAATTACTGTAGTGAACGCTGCGCCGCGACCATAAATACTAAGGATATTATTACTTGCATAGTTGGAAAGAATGCACTATCTCACGTGTTATTTCTCTCTGGTTTAGATCCGTCCTATTGTGTTGTAAAATACAGGTAGTTACATTTTTTTATGTTTTATATATTAAATTCTAAATATAATAATACAGTCTGAATGGACGAGACAGCTGCATAGTACAATATTTGGCTTAAGAATTGTAACTAACACAGGGTATATAAAAAACTGTAATATAGCGATATTTTTAAATTATATTATAAAAAATATCATTGTCAATTATTTTTTAAATAAAGAATTATTGTCTCTTTCATGTATGGATGTTATATTATATGTGTGTGTACATATTTATCAGCTATTTAATTGTCACAGTACTTGTATACTTTGGAATCAAATCGACATTTGGCAGATCATCCAATTAGAATCCATTAGAAAAAAAAAACAAACCATATATGTATAATTCAATTCGTTATAAATGCGTTTAGGCAAAAAATTAAAACACTTTCAGAAACTTTGTATGTCTCACATCAATGACATTCAAAATCATTACAAAAATATCATGTAAACTGTTTATCTTGTCATAAATCATTTTTTTATTGTAGCACGGCACTATGCCTGACGGTAAGCACAGTAGAATCAAAAAAAAATGGCGACCACCGCGTGACATACTGTTCATCGCCAGTCGCCGCTGTCATGCCGGCCTGCGAAAAGCTGGATATGCAGACTGATCCCGAAACGCGACCCGCAGAAGCGAATCACTATGACGGGCTTTTTCGGCATATAAATGGTGGTTGCGACCCAGTCAGGCTGTAAAACCCTACTACTCCGCTTTGGATATTGCCTCGTTCGTTATTCAGCAGGGTGCACCACGTGCAGGTGAGGTTGGCTTGGATGTCTCAAGTCTTATGATGTTATTCGACACCTGTTACCCCAATATTAACAGATTCTATAATCATTGACTTCTGAGTAGTAGAAAATAGCAGACTGGATAAGAAATCATAAGTTAAATGCAAGTACGTATTTCAGGAAAAGCATCGGAGCTGCGCGGCGTTATGTAGCACTGAGCGACAACGCTGTGTGACGCCGCAAACTCCGTCCGGTGTAGTCAAAATGAGGGAAGCGCTCGTTTCTTCCTCGCCCACTAATTTGAGTCTTGACAAACATTCACGTCTCGAAATGACCGAATTTAGCTTTCAACTCGCCTTTGCTGTAGGTAAGTTTTCTACGAATTGTCAATTGTAGAAAGTTACGTGTGATCCTAATTTATTACTATGAGTTATTGTCTCAAAATAACGGACTTATGAAGAAACAACATAACCAATATTTATTGTTTTATATAATATTTTTTGTTTACTACTCATACTGTCATTATGAAATTTTGCATACACGTTACCTACCAGAGGAACCGAAAGAGACAGAGTATATTTTACTAGAAAAAAAGCACTAAAACGTTTTAAAAATATGATATTTTTTAATCGGGACCTTTTTTTTCCGTCCCCTCATCAAAGGTGTCGTTAGTACTATCGTCCGTCTTCGTTTTCGGAAGCGGTCTTCTAATACCCAGTATACCGCATCAAATAAATTAAATTAATGGTCATAAAGCTCTTTTCACTTGTTAGACCATAAAGTGTCATAAACCAGCCAGTAATTTATTTATTTTGTTTTATTTATTTATTCGAAGGAATATCAACAGCTTTTCATACATCATTCAAAATACAATAGTCAACTTAAAGCTAATTAAAGATATTCACTAATAGATGAAAATGAAGATAGAAAATGATATGATTACAAGAAGATGTTAAAGTGCTCATTAAAAATAAAGAACAGTGAAAAGTTACGTATTACGCTACCTGATCAAAGAATGTTTTGATGACCACCTGTTTTGCTGCATTAATTGGAGTATTAAAAATATCTAAATCAAATTCTTTACTAAGTTTATTGTAATTACAACTACTTCGCAAAAAATAACTATTCTTTCTATAATTGGTATTTAAATGAGGCACATATATCAACGAGCTATGCCGAAGAACAGTAGACGAAGCCCTTAAAGAAATTTTTGAGAGGAGATCCGGACAATCGACCTTATTTTGGGCAATTTTTAAAAGGAAAGAAATGTCTGCAATCATACGTCGTTTGTCCAGGGGTAGTAAATGGTGCAATTTACAATGCTGCTCATAGGATTTACAATCATATCTTTGAATAATCTTAAATGAATAATGAATAAGCTTAAATCTTCTCTCGGCTAGAGCTAAATCAGTATCTATTTATGAAGCGAGAGGTAAAGTTATTTCAGACGACATCACGTAGCCATTGCGGTCTGCCCAGGAATATATTGCGGTGTAATACCTAACTAACCTACCTAAATAACCTGGTTAATTTCCGTACTCGCCGTACATATAAAAATAACTTACAAGCTTACAACAAAGTCTATATGTTAAGAGCTGGTAACTAATGGAATGATTATAATGAAGAAAACCACGAATGCAAAATCAACTTTATACTTTATAGGTATTAGCGTTTAAATACAATCTCATCTGATGTTAAAGAACGATGTGAACTAAAATGGTAAACTTGCCAAACCTAGAGCAGACTGGTTTCTAGTGCAGTTGCCGGAACGCACGAACAGGTGCTTTTGCGACAAATTTTCGGCTTGAGCATGGTAGCTAGCCAGGCTTACTTAGAAAAAACCCTACCACAATGCTAAGGCGTCATCACGATGTTCTATTTCACGGGGAACTCTGATTCAATTGCAAAGATTTGAAAAAAGTCCATCGAGGCTGTATCCGAAAACGCTATCAACTAAGCCATCATCGCTTCAAAATTACCTCGCTTTTCCTATTCACATAAATTATATTGAATAACATAGTGTTATAGCCTGATCCATTCAATTCAAATAAACTAAATTATGTATTTTAAAATATATCAAAACCGTTAAAACCACAGAGTATGTAAAAGAAATAGACATATATAGCTACATATATACACTCGACAGATAATAATATTTTGCACAGTCGATTAAAAAGTGTGATTCCTTGAAATTAGATGTGAAGCGATAGACTTAAATTTTTATAACAATGTTTCAATTAAATAATCTAAGATATAACAGATAACTTAGATGAATTTACAAATTAAGAGTATAAAATACGAAAAAATTAAAGAACATTCAAATAAATTACTAGGTACCATACTATACCGTACCATACCATACCAACTATATTTCAGCCATAGTTCGGAAAACTCACCGTTCAAAAGCCAAGACATATTTTCATTTCTAATTCGGCATAATTTCACCGAAAGCACAGTCGTAACGCTAGCCAGCATCTAACTAGTGACAGCAATAATGGAAAACATAAATCTAAGAGACAAATTGGTGCCCGTACACGCCAACGGCCAAAGACACGGAGAGTATCGTATCTCTTGACAACGCTTTACTTAAACCGTCGAGCATTTGCGTACTTCAAGATTCAATTCCGTATACGATAGAGAGTAATACCGCTTAAAACATCCGCAAATTTATCTTTGTCCGACATGTAAAACATTGATGTACGTGCGGATATGTTGAACTTTAAGTGAAGTGAATAAAGTGGGTTATCGTGTGAATGAAACGAAAATGAAATGTGGGCCGCAGCTGAAGTCAGAGTTAATTTCGGGCCGGTCACGTCCAGCTACACAGAACAGATCGCCGCCGCGCCGGAGTGATATAGAAAACATTCAAGTCAAACCGTCAGTCTGCGGGCTTTTCCACTATCCTTTCAATATATTTTTCGATGAATGAAAGCAACGTCGGTCTTGTATGCGGGAGGTTAACGAGCTAAGTGATAAAGGCGAAAAGAGTTCGCTATCAAAGTGCGTGTTAACTGACACGAAAATCAAAAGGTTTTAGGCTATGTGAAAGGCTGAGAAATAGAGATAATGTTACATATCCTAAGCGAGAAAATTAATATGAATTACAATGATAACTGACAATTTAAGTAATGAAAATGTTTATTTTACTAATATGAAAGAAAATTTACAAATTAGTATACATAGTTGTATAACGTGTAAAATTAACTAACGTTTAAAAATGAAAAGACGATAAACCCTAGTTATTTGTTTATAACAACAAAATGTTTACACGTGTTTATTGAGTCAAGTAAGCCGACATATTTACACAGCAAACGCAGCTCACCCCTAAGCGACCGAAACCGCAGACCGTTCACTTATTTGCGAACTCATTAACTTGTATAGATTAGAGACATAAAGAGCTGAGACAAGTTCGAGTGCGGCCCTTGGAGCGCTGAACGCTGCCTGCTCGTTAAGCCGCTAACTTTACGAGTTCTGTATAAATTCAACATGAGCTTTACACTTAAACGTGGAATATTTGTTACACACGGACTTGACTTTCTTAAATATACATCAAGTTCAAGTACTTTATAGATACGAAATATACGCAAAATATTTTAGATAAGGCTACTGAAGAATAACAACACCAGATTGTCGAGAAGTTGTATCGTGAACGCGGTAGTTTAGAAGTGGTGAGTGTTCATACAAACAGACAGACATTTCTAAAAATGATTGTAATCTATTTAATTATTTATTCCAAGATGCCTGAAACAATCTATTTCACAAAAATCTAAATAGTACAGACACGTTTGATCTACGTTCTTACTGTATGTATAGAAGAAGATAGGTTATGACGATATTTCTGAAGATGTTCATACTGTTCTTCTTCTTAGTTCTAAGTACTTCTAATTTCTTAGCATTTTATGAACTAAGACTGTGGATGTCAGGTTTATTATGTTGGATAACGAAGAGCCCGGAGCAGTGCTTAGCACTAGCAACCCTAGTTGAGATATAAGATGCCCATCACCATGAGTATTAATGCTATCCTCCACTTACAAATTTGGTAATAGCCTAATAGGAACGCCTTAGATAATGTATCCAATAAGGAGTTTGAGATTGTCATTGAGAAATCAAGATCTTTTTTTAGTCGGTCATATAGGGTTTTGCTGGCACAATCCTCGTTCCAACCAATACTACGTATAAATGATCATATTCCATTCCTAGTTAATTTGTTTGTAAAGTCGTAATATGTATTTATTTTTACTGTTGCGTTTGGGGGTTTGAAATTCCCGTGAGAAACGTACGGATATTCCGAAGAACTCGTTGATATACGGCGAGGCTCCGAGTTGCGAAGATCAGACATATATTACTGAACGTATTATGAATTCTTTTTTTTTGTTGGTATTTATTACTTCACATATTTGTCAATAACCTACAACAAATTCACTTAGTGACGTCATAAATCTAAACAATGATATAATCATAAGGATTTTTAATTACGTCATTATTATAAACAAATCTATTATTAAACACACTTTAAATTTAATTCAAAACATTATTGAAAGTTCTCGGTTTAGTCTAATTCTGTTCGTTATACCGAGAAACTATAATAGTTATCATATATCAATTTATACAATAGTATAAAAAATATAGATACATAAAGGAATAAAATAAAATACAGAACAGATATTGAAACTCTGTATTTACAGAGTGTACGAGCGAAGTCATATCACATGAACAAAGCAAACAGATCCAATCTTTTAACGGAAACTTCGTGCCAAGCACCAAGAGGGAGTTCAAGTTATTTCAATCAATATGTTAAAATGTAAAACGTAAATACATAATATCAAGGCTTTGAAGAAAGTCAAGAATTACGAAATACAAACAACTTTTGGAATACGGATCGACATTTTGATGTGTTTCAATATTATTGTATATTTATATTGGACATTGATAACGAATAGGACGCGTTCCTAATAAACATTTTGAATATATCACGATTGTGATTCATTACCAAGGCTTTATGTATTTTTTCTACTTCTATTCTACAGACTCTTGGTCTGCACCTTTTTTTGTTTTCTTTTCATTTATTGTATACGTCAAAAATCGTATCTGTGAGCAACTATTGGGTGTTTTTCTTTTTTTTATATTTATATGTTTATTTTTATTAATTTGTTTAACTATTTTAGGACGGTTTTTTTTAATGACGATATTGCCTTTATGGCGGTTTCATTTTGATTTTTTATGGCCATTTTTTATGTGTCAACACTAGCTAGTACATAGATTAGTGTTCATTGATCACTTAATACTTATTGCCTATGGCGGTCAAGGTCGAGGAAGATAAAGGACCTTCTTTTATTAATATAATATCAATGTCCTGCCTATATACTGAGTTATGTTAGATAATTGGTTTTAAAACCGTCCGAGCTGTAAAAATCCTTGGATCAAATCCATTTCAGAATAAACAAAATAATTTATATTTTTCAAGACTGAGAATATATTTGGTGTTGAAATAAATTTGTTTAACTTTATATATAAATTTCTTCTGTACGTGTGTATATCACTGAACTCCTAAACGGCTGGACCGATTTTGATGAAATTCTGTGTGCGTGTTCCAGTGGCTCCAAGAATGGTTTAGATTCACAATTGGTCCTGGTAGGTGGTATTTTTATTATCAAGGCAGGACAACGTCCCCCGGCCCGATAGTAACATATAAAATAGCAAGTTTTTAACAAATCTTACATGTGTACTAAAACTATAGTTGACTAATGAGCGAATAAGTGGCATTAGAACTAATCTATCACTGTATACAACTACCACGCCATTAGATATTTTAGATAAAAAATCGTAATGTAGTTGTAAGGTAAAACAGATAAATAAAAACTAACAAAATTAAGTTATACGCGTTATGAACGTAGTCCAAAACATTGAGGTTAAATGATATAAAAATCTAGAGCATTTTTACAGGTGAACGAATTACATGGTCAATAGAATTCAAATATATTTCCAATACATTCAGCTATACATACCTGAATGTAAATAAAAGGTCACGTATCTTTTAGGGAAGCGAAAAAGGAAAAACATCAGTTTTCCTTATTCCCGTATATGATGTCGTTTACCATGCATTAAAGTAACATAAAACCGTCGCATCAAAGGAAACCATTTTCAAAGTGAAAAGGCACCGCGTACAATATTCTTAATAAGTGGCATTCATTTGGAATTACTTTAAAATAATAGTAAAGCATTTAAAACGAATCCGATAGTGAGATTTCGTAAATTAGTTCCTTTTTTTATTAAATTTTATAAATTTAATATTCGAACACTCTTATTAAGTGAACGTACAGTACGTACGTACAGTACAGATTAGTACAGAACGGTACCCGGCATTTGATTTGGCATGTCGGGGATAAGAATAAATAATAGTTTTAAATTTTTATAAGTCAATAAAATACTGATATCTGGAGGTGCTGATATTAACAGTGACGCATGGTAATTATTAAATTTATTTATTTATTTAATTCAATTTTCTGTGTTTTAGTTGGATTTTTTATGAATGCGTGTTTTTTTTTTGTTTTTTTAAACTATTATTTAATTTTCATTTTTTAGTGTACTTTTTTTTCGGATTATTGCATTGTCATCGACCTTTGAAAGGTGTGCAAAGTTTGAATTAAATCTGAACGTTCAAAGTAGGACAAAATCGAGCTCATACATACATACAGGTGAAGCTAATAAAAGCGTGATAATGAGACGCCCGGTTAAGATCGGCTTATTTCGGTTTCGTAAAGCGTTCTCTCTATCGCAAAACGCGATAACCACGATAGACAAGAATAGTTTGTCTCTCGGTGGTCGTCATTGTTTTTGGATTGTAATATGCTTACCATCAGTCATAGTACAGTCACTTTAACGTGCTACGCTTCAAAAAAAAAGATAGGATAATTGTATACGAAAAACAGAATTTAGCCGATAGTCTCGGTCTTCTCCTAGATGCACCAAATCAAAAGCCAGTACTGTAAACTAATCTTAGAGAAACTGGCTTTTAAATGTGAATTAGGTTAGGAATTTAAAAACAATCTTGGTAACAAGTTTGGTAATAACCAAGCTTTGACTTCATTACGATGTCTTCCTTAACATATAGCTCAGGTTCAATGTACAACTTATGTATGTCGACAGGATCTCCAACTACGCTACTAATGACCAATCATCGCTCGAAAATTTACGGGATCATAGTCTCGTAATAGAAGAATAGATTCTAAATAGTTTATTCACTAACCAACCTTAGGGTTAATGATCTCTAACAAGACACCTATCTTTCGAGTACCAATAACGTAGAAGACATGTTATTAGAAACATTTATATGAGTGTGAAAGAATTATTTGTAAATGTAAATATACGAGGTGTGACAATTAAGTAATAAGACTGATTTTATTGCCGCGCTTGTGGTAAACCTGCGACCTTGAAATTCCCTTCCCCTTCACCGGCATCCTTCCCCTCTCCATTGATATATTTACCATCGCTCTAGCTTGTTTAGTTCGCCTGCTATGTCGTGTTGAGTAGACACTTGTTGGTGGTGCTCGTCACGAAAATCAAGAGCAACGCGTCGCGGTAAAATTTTGCGCCAGATTGGGCGAAACAGCTTCCAGCAGAGCAGGTTTTTCCAATACGACCCGGAAACCAAACGCCAAAGCTCACAAAGGTTGTCTCCGCACGCCCCCACCCGTTAAAAGCTCGCATGAGCAAGTCGATGGTGAAAACGATGATTGTTGACTTTTTGATAGCCTTGGAATCATCCACAAAGAATTTGTTCCATCGGGGCAAACCGTAAATCAAGTCTACTATCGCCAAGTACTCGAAAGACTGCGAAAACGAGTCAACAGGGTGTGCCCAGACATCGTTCGTAACTGGATATTTAATTACGACAACGCGCCGTGCCACACCGCCCTCAGCGTGATCCAGTATTTAGCCTCTAAAAGGATCGCCCTGTTGCAACAGCCGCCTTATTCGCCCGATATGTCACCCTGTGGCTTTTTTTTGTTCCCTAGAATCGGTAGTCAAAGGAATCCATTTTGAGTCGATTACGGACATCCAGGCGGCCGTGACGAGTGTACTCGCGGACATTCCAGTCGAAGCGTTCCAGAAATGTTACGAATCATGGAAAACGCGCTGGAATCGTTGTATAACTGCCCAAGGGGACTACTTTGAAGGGGATGGCAGAGTTGTAGAATAATTTTTAAATATACGGTTTTTATGGAATCAGTCTCCTTACTTAATTGTCACACCTTGTATATAATAAAAATACAGTTACATTGAGGCTCAATCACGTCCAAACTACTAAACTTATCAGCATAGCAGTATTTCTATTCGTTGCGGAAGTTTTCGTAGATGGTTCTAAGATACATATTTGAATCCCATTAACCCTTTCCCATTTTTTATAAATATGAATCTACTGCGGAACCAGTAATTATCAGTTACAAAAAAAGATTATCTGTATGAGCTAAATATATGGGTTTTGTCATAAATACCTCGGCGACCGTTAGTATATTTTAATAAGAATAATTTGATCTGTATAATTAATTAACGTTCACGTAAGGCCCACTATGATTAGTCTTGTTAATTTAATGTGTAGTAAAACTAAGCATGTGTACGACACCTTAGTTCCCTGAGAGGATGTGTTGAGGCAATTAGGAGCTCCCAGGTGGCGACTCAAACGCAACTAGCTTGAATTATCTGCTTAAGCTTTTATAACTAGATACAAAACGGTCTAGATGAGCCAACGAATATATTACTAATTAGATTAAACTGTATTAACGGTCATAAAACACTAATTATAACATTGCGATAAACACGCAAAAATTTGAACATCTGCTTAAATCTTTGTAGCTATCTTTGTATACGTCCTTTCGATATTTTGGGCTCAATGGAGAAAGGGTATGCTATCAAATAAAAATGTACGCGATCTGTATACACCCAAAACTCGTTTCTTAATAACACAAGAGATTCCCACCAAGTGAATTAGGCGGAGCAATAATTATTACTAAGCAATAAATCCGTTATGTCATACCTCGAAAAGTAATTAATAACTTTGTTAATGAAGCAAAAAATTTAACTTTAAAATAGATTATTCCCATTAAGTGATCAACAAACGTGTCTTGTTAGGTAAGTGGAAACAACACATGTAATTATAATTATTATGTTACCATTTTCAATGTTATTAATTTATATTAAAATTATCTTCAGACTTAATTTTTTTTTATTTAAAATTTATATGCATATTTATGAAATATTGAAATAGACTGAAAGCAAGAACACTTTTCACACACTTTTCACAATTTTCACTTGATTTCGAGGCCACATCCAGTCGTTCTATGTCTTCAATTTTATGTATTTCTCGGTAAGTGGTCCCTACCGGGGCCGCAGTAAACATCCTCGGGTAAAGTTTAAACGTCAACCCTTGCGAGCTAGACATCAGGGCAAGTTATTAGGGTCCCTCTAACCCGCGCGCGTCACACTTGTTTTTTGTCATAAGGATTTTGTATAACAAATTCAAACTACATATGCAAAGAATATATTCTTTACTATTATTTTATTTTTATATTACATTTAATTACGAATTACCACTAACTAAACGTTTCCATACAAATATGTTTCAGTGTGTTTACTAACAGAATGTTGGACCATGTTTCACTTTTTAATATGTTGAGCTAAAACGTATGGTAGAACCACGCTGAAGCTATTACTGGGTTTAGCATGAATGGGTCGGCTCGCCCGGGGTAGGTACCACCCGACCCACAGAACGCCGACGTGAAGTAACAGTGCTTGCATTGTTGCGTTTCGTTCGGTCAGCGAGAGCGCCGGAGGACCCCCACACAGGCTGGCAACGCACTTGCGACTCCCCTGATGTTGCAAGTGTCTATGGACAATGGTGATCACTTAACATCGTTTTGAGAGCTTCCACTGCGTGTTAGCGTTAGCCCACATTTGGGGTGTCAAATAACATCTAAGACTTGAGACATACAAGCCAACCTCACCTGCACGTGGTGCACCCTGCTGAATAACGAACGAAGCAATGGTAATAGTGGGGTGGTAGGGTTTTACAGCCTAACTGGGTCGCAACCACCATGTATATGGCGAAAAAGCCCGTCATAGTGATTCGCTTCTGCGGGTCGCGTTTCGGGATCAGCCTGTGCACATCCAGCTTTTCGCAGGCCGACATGACAGCGGCGACCGGCGATGGGCAGTGGTCACTCGGTGGTGGCCATTGTTTTTGGATTGTACTGTGCTTACCATCAGGCACAGTGCAGTCATTTTACCTTGCTACTATAAAAAACAAAATCCCTAAAGTAATTATTCCACGCGGTTTTTTTTTCGAATTGACTTCGCTATTGACCAAGCAAGGTCTTAACAGCTTCACCGAACTACTAATCCACGCGGACGAAGTCGCGAGCAGAAACTAGTATAATATATAATCCATCTAACCAACATAATCATGAGTTGCTACATATCAGGAGGCATAAGCGAACCGCTACACTGTTATCACGAAGTCAGTACGCGCCTGTATTTACATAGACATGGATGCAATCGCGCGATAAACATCGTCCAATGGTCCGTACTATCGCGTTAATACCATTTAACCGCCCACAGTACAACGGTTCGCGCACAATGCTTACTAATTGGCCAATATACGCATAATTGCAATTGATATTGTCATCTATGTGGTCTGCTTATCTATAAAGAGATACTGAACGTCTTTACGATAATGCTTAGGTAAATCCCGTGTGAAATACTAACTAGTCAGCTTTGTAAGAGGAAGGTATTCCTGGTAAATAATCGCGTTGAATCATTATTGTATTGATCTTAATTCACATAATTTACTATACACTTATTACAATTTGAGGAAAGATTTATTTTTTGTGGTAATAGACAACTCATTAAAACCATCGCTCGAAAATCTAAATAACTCTCGATCTAACAATCATATAAGTAATTAGAATTTAAAAAATATGTTTTTTTTTAAATATAATAGGAGGCAAACGGACATGTGGGTCATCTGATGTTAAGTAATCACAACCGTCCATAAACACTTGCAACACCAGGGGAGTCGCAAGTGCGTTGCCAACCTGTCTTGGTGGAGAAAGGGAGTAAAGGAAGGGGGAAGAAGACGGGAGGTGGGTCTCCGGCGCTCTCACTGACCGAACGAAACGCGACAATGCAAGCACTGTTACTTCACGTCGGTTTTCTGTGAGACGGGTGGTACTACCCTGGGCGAGCCGACTCGTTCATGGTGAAACCATTAATAGCTACAGCGTAGCTCTACCACCTACAAGATGTGTAATTTCAGTAACACACAACTTCTTAGGTACAATGT
Organism: Antheraea pernyi; assembly: GCA_015888305.1. Taxonomy (NCBI): domain Eukaryota; kingdom Metazoa; phylum Arthropoda; class Insecta; order Lepidoptera; family Saturniidae; genus Antheraea; species Antheraea pernyi. The sequence goes on from MU158699.1 coordinate 1,734,286, forward strand.
ATTGTACGTACACTAAAACTGATACGAGTATGATTTATTTTAAAAACCTTATTGTTTAGGTACACGTGAATCACAGAACGATAGTTTTATGTAAAATCATATCAATTTCCATGACGGTACACCAAAACAAATTACTTACATAATGTTCGAATATTATATATGGAAAATGTAGTGGTCACCTTAAATAATGCTTCTGGGTGAAGCACCAACCCCGCTGGCCGTGTGCTGTCAGAGATAAAAATTGAATATTCTCAAAAATCAGAACAGTCATGTTTAAGGGTTGCCAAATATACCAACAATGTTTTTATACTAATTGCATATTTTCTTAACGTACTATTTGTTTCCACTTCACCTCACAAGACGGCAGTGGCGGACAAATTGTTTTCTACTACCTTTTTCCCTCGGCTTTGTTTGCGTTAATGTAGTATTAACCTATGCCACTCGTACCATTGATATTGTGTATGCAACATTCCATGGCGAACGGTTGAGTAAAATTAAGGCTTGTTAGCGTAACAAACAAATATTCGCATTTATAGAAATTAAGTAAACATTATTACTGTCTCTTGAACAATGTAACCTCTATGCTGGTAAAACACTAATGAAATCAACGAAAGAGTCTAATTCGCTCAAGATACATTCGTTCGGTGATAATAACGTAATTAGTCACCTTTGATTTTTATATTACTTATACTAAATATTGTAGAACTGATATTCTTCAAACCTTTACTCAATGTAATTATTAAAGGTAGGCGTTAACATCCAATCGGTAAATATCGCATAATAATTTGATCGTTTATTATGCGTTTATTAACCTGTAAATTCAACATCTTTCTATATCAATATCTTAACAACGTTATATCGAGTTGATAATTTTCTCAGCGTACTACTTGCATAGCTACCTAACAACCGATGAATTTATGATTCAATGTGAACGTATAAACATAAAGACATAACTCCCTAATCACCTAGAACGAGCCGAATATTTTCAAATCTCACATTCGTCTAGCGGAATGCAAGCAAGTAAATTAATTTATCTATATAAAATAGTTAACAATATTGTAGACTGTCCACAATATACATGCGTGACTTTAACACCAATATTCGTGGGCACTGCTATAGACTGTTTTATGGTCCTTTTCATAAAACTAACATATATTTTATTAATGCGATTGTTAATAGGTTTCCCTCAGACAGTACTGTATGATACATTGTATCGCTTGCAGTGCCGATATTGACATAGACATCTTTCACCTTCGTCTGAGTCAATTTCGATGAGTATTCTATAGAACTGTATAGTTATCACACTAATATTGTATATTTTAAGTACACGTATATGTTTATATTATATTAAGATGTGCGTACATATCAATTTTGATAATATAGTAGACAAAAAAAACTACAATAGTAACTAAAAAAATTGCAACTTATTATCTGTGCCTTGTAAGTATATTTAAAAGAAGTAAAATTAATTAATGAATTCAAAATATGTATTTTTGTCGTAATAAGCTGACAACCCTGGGCATGACGCATTAGCGAACCGGGATGATCCGACGCGGGCCGGATTTGTGCGTGAGTCCGGAAAATTGCACACCGGGATGATCGATGGTATAACAGATGTCACGTTCTGTGATTACGTCTCAACTTATTATACTAACGGCTATAAATTAAATTGTCTTATTTTGACGCATCACTAAACCATGTACAAAAAATAGGAAAAAACAAAACGACTTTATTAAAATAAAATCTTGTTGTACTAAGCAGAAATATATCGAAGGTTAAATCACGGAACACAGCTAGCCTGATATAACCGTAAATTGGAACTTTTTTTTATTTCAATTGAATAAAGGAGATTACATCTAAGAAATCTCATAAAAACAATAATATTAAAAATACGGAAATGGTTCAAACACAAATTTTATTAACAAGTCTTAAAAAAAGATCAGTCTTTTCAATGTCTATTTTCTCTGATTTTCTTGGTAACTTTGTTTACAAGTATGACACACGGAGAAAAATGCTCCCACCATAACTATTTCGCCCATAAAGCATTAGCAGTTGTGTTCCCGTCCAAAAAATATAATTGATTGAAATTGACAAGCACACAAGTTGTTATATTAAAAGCAAGTGGTTCCATATAGAATTCCTATCTTTCCGGGTTTCGTAACCTTTATAATCTTATTAGACTGTACCGAGTTACCATCATGCAGGCTGAATTCCTTGAATCGCATAATAAAAAAAAACATTTACAAATAAGTTTCGTAGAGCATAATCCCTGGTCGCTCATGGTTCAAGCCACACCACCGGGGCGTGACACTCGAATCGTTCTCGGACGGAGGTAATTTAATAAAGAACCTTCACAAAGTTTCTAGGAACAATTTACATCGGGCCCGTTTCATAAAGGGCAAAGAAACAAACGCCTCTTCGCCTAACATTCGCAATGAGAGAACGATAAAAACAACTTTAGGGACTGTACACACGAGGCGGTCGCTTTCGAGCGAATGATTCCGTTCCATTTGTAATATTTCATTCACTCGTGATGCTAAAAAGACTGTATTTCAGAAAAATATGATATATCGAGGACAATTGGGAGCGATTGGTTATGGAAGGCCAAGGATTAAGGAGATATTCCTTTATGCTGTACGTTCGATTGACAAAGTGGAGGCTATGTTATTAGAATGTGATATATTGTAAATGGTTAAGGTGGCTAGAGTTACAAACGTTTCTAAACCAAAATATGTGGTTGCTAAACGCTCGCTTATCAAGGATAACGTGAAGCATCATAAAGGGGTCTTTACCGCTAATAGTGATGCATAAACTTTTAATCGAATATTCAAGGTTCTTTCATAGGCCGGTGACAAAATTTGTAAGGAAGTGTAGCAAACATTAATTGTCAAAATCCAGAAAAACAAACTATAGCTTATTCGTTGGAGCCAAAACCACCGGCAGTTCGGTGATGTCTAGGGTCCGAAACTTGACCAAGTCAGGGTCAAAATTTATAAAAAAATGTAGCATTATAATCAAAACTGAGACAAAGCAAACTATAGCTATACATTTATAAATGTACACTTAATAGAAAACTGAAGCCTAACCACACATGCCTTAAAATGGTAGGTTTAAAAGCATGACATTTTGCACAGAAACCTCTTATACAACTTGGTAAAACTTAGTAAGAATTATTGCAAAATTATTCCCTAATCAGATTCAATAAGTGTCCAAGAATAAGATGATTCCTAAAATGTTACCAAAAAGATATCGAGAACGCCGCTAACTGTATAAAAAATTCATAAGTTCTGTTGAGATTCCAGAATAAAAATTTCCGACAAGTGTGACTCGCCCTTAAGAAAACGATGAAAAGAATGTTTAGAAAGTGGCTCAGTGATGAAACATTTGGCCGTTACTAAAGTTTCAAGATTAATGCTGCCTTGGATTGTTTACGGCTTTACTGAGACCTGGTTCGAGTGTATCACGTTTGATAGGTACTTTGCGGACTTTAGAAATATTTCCTTATAGCGTCTTCTACGTGAATGTAAGAAATTCGCCACGAAACTTTTACCATTTTCAGGTTATGTTAGAATCTTCGCCTTTGTTCATTAAATTCGCTTATTTTATAACAGAAACAAACAACATTTGAAAGATCCTCTCAAATAGCACTCTGTTATTGTTTTTCCCTAATAGAAATTATAGGTTACAGGTAGTTATTTTATTCTTATCATTGACGTTTCTGTTAATAGATACAAAAACTTAAAAGCTAACCTATTGTTAGCAACAGCTTTAACGCTTGAAGCGCTTTATAAAGAAGAGCATCGTATCATTATATTCTAATAACTGGTAAAGTACGAAAAAAAAAGCACATTTCGCATCTTTACGTTCACGCCCGCGAGTTGAACCAATAAAAAAGGGGGGAAACAGGGGGAATGCGTAGATCAAATGATTTAGCGCTTACGTTCAAGTGCCTACATGCTCTCACTGTTCCATTAATAAAGTACACATATTACAAGAGGCAATATTATTTGGAGCATTGTTGAGTATAACGCTGGGTTAAGGGAACCAAGTTATAACAATGTATAATAATACATTGTTCACGTGTAAAATAGTCTGTAGAATTTTGTACTATATAACTATATATACGAACTCTTGGTAATAATTTCTATACTCATTTATACTGAATATTAACATAGACAGTCAGTCATAATATTCGTCCGATAGGACAGGCGAAGGAATTAATCCATACTGCCAATTCTGAAGTTGTCAATATAGGTAAGTTCTTATGTATTCTTTATAGGCCTAATCGCCAAATCTTCTATATAATATTTCGTACATTTTAAAAAATCATCTTTTATTTCTGAAGTTGTCAATATAGGTAGTTCTTATTTATTCTTTAGTCAGTTTTATGTCCAAGTTAATGTAAAGGCATGCGCGCCAAATCTTTTCTATGTCTAAAATAGTGTAAAGGCAGAAACGCCAAATCTTATATAATATATTCTTTTTATCTTAGTCTATTTGTTAATAGTAGCGTACTACTATCTTCTTTGTCCAGAGTGTTTGTTAATTTCCATTGTCGAGTAGTTAATTCAATGTTCCAACAAGATGATGGCTCTCTTGTTAGAACTTTCCATGGAGTTTTTGTGGCATCTCAGAATTCATGGTCCGTGGTATTATTTTCCATTCACTTCACGTATGCATAATAAACAAACTTTATTACATAAAACACCACCAATTTTACACAATATAGATAGAGAATAGAGTCAAGTAACACAAGATTATGAATAAAATATAAAATCCACTACATGACAGACCAAAATCCCGCCAAAAACTCTTAACATAGACAAAGGAACAATTATATTCTGGTTCAGGTGTTCATGTAAAAAATATTGACAGATATCGTCAACAATAGATAATTTATTTAAAGCTTGCTCTCTCTTTTGCATTTTTAATATAGGGCTTTCATAAGGCCATACATTTATTTTTAGAACAAATAAAAATTAATCGATGCAACTATTTTACTAAAAATTTGGTAGCATTTTTAAACATATTGAATAATACTGTAAAGCAAACATTTATAGAACAAGAACTACAATTTTATTGCCTTGAGTATATAAAGAATTCATGAGTAAAAAAAAACAAACAGCGAAGTACAATTGCTTTTATGTTAAAATCCCAATTTTCATCATAAACATTTCGTATTGATAAGTCTGCATTTCACTAACAACTAAATCAATCCATTCGAAATAATGGGGGCTGTACATAAACCAATATTTTGAAGTTTGTAACTCGCTTCACTGCGTTACCACGTATTGCTTTTGTTTAATCCTACGTCGGTAGTAGTCCGGTGAAGTTGCTAAAACCTTGCTAGGCCTTCAATTCGAGAAAAAAAACATTTGTCGGTACAGTGTACGTAATGAGTTTATATATAAATCATATATTTCCTTTCTGCATTTCTCTTATACATTACACAAACACATAAGTGGGTTGATAATTAGAATGATACAAATAACTTATTATATATTTATAGTAGAGTAAGCCAATCTCTTAAGAAAAGGGTGGTAGAAAATGGGCCATAAAGATCCCATAGATAATCAAAATAGACGTGGATCGGCCACACTTTCCGAAGGGACAACAGCCATATCCCTAATAAGGAATTGGCCTGGAATCCCCAGGGTAGGCGGAAACGTGGTGACCTAGACAGACCTGACGAAGATCTGTGCTTGCAGAGTCTACTAAGCTTATGCTTACTTGGAGTGAGGTGGAGCGTGAAAACAACGAGATGGAAAAGAATCGTTGCTGCTCTCTGCCCCGACAGTTTGGGGACGTTCCTACGGGGAGGTCCTCCTTAAGAGAGAATCTCTTGAGATGTTTAGGTATTTATAAAACGAAATTTAAAAAAAAGAATTGGTAGGTGGTAGAGCCACGCTGAATCTATAACTGGTTTCAGCATGAATGGGTCAACTCGCCCGGGGTAGTACCATCCTTGTTGCGTTTCGTTTGGTCAGTGAGAGCGCCGGAGGCCCACCTCTCCTTCCCCTTTCCCTTCCTCCTCCTCTCCCTAAACACGGGATGGCAATGCACTTGTGACTTCCCTGGTGTTGCAAGTATCTATGGATGGTGGTGATCACTTAACATCAGGTGACCCACCTGTTCGTTTGCCTTCTATGATATAAAAAAAATATTGATAAACAAAGTTAACATTGTTTGTACAAGCATTTTAACAACTATTTTCAATAGCATAGAAAAAAAATAACACCATTATTTTTAATAGAAAAACCTGGAAAATCACATTAAAAGTGGATATTAAAAATAAATTACCCGCCCCATTATCAGGGATCCGGTGAAATTTAGCACCGTCCCAGCCGTGAGCAAACTGCGCCCGCAAATTAAAAGTAAGCACGGACCATTGGCAGCGTCTTCAAAATGTAATAAGCCAGCCACGGGACCCGTAAATATCGGTGCTTATATTATTTATAGTTACTTAATCGTATAGGGATGTCGTAAATATTACCATAATATTAATTTTTCTTAATTACAAGAACTGAATTTTGTAGTTCAGTCCACAATATCAGAACATGTTGAATCCTAAAGTGATAGCGTAAAATATTAAATAGTAATAATTGTACACATTAAAATGAGTATAATTTTAAATTTGTTAGGTTTTTCAAAATAAATAGCGTTTATTAGCTATTTATATATATATATATATATATATATATATATATATATAGACCGTTTATTTTGAAA
>MU158700.1:0-64553 GCA_015888305.1 Antheraea pernyi
CTCTGGGTCCCGAGTGAAAATCAGCGCTATAATATATACTATAACTATAACCTCCAACAGCACACACGCTGACTCGTGGCCCATTTGCTACACACACACACACTTAACCATAAATTTTTATTTATTATTGTTTATATGTATGTTTTTTTCTTTTTATTTTTTTTAATTGTATGCGTTTTGATATTTACTTATGTGTGTTGCAAATAAATGTTTTTTCTTTCTTTCTTTCTTTCTTTCAAAGAACTCCAGAACTATTGTAAAGGAGCCCAGAACTCCCTAGAACTATTCAAAAATCGAGAGTTGATTTTTTTCATACTTATAGGGTGTAATTTTCAATTGGCTACCATGGCCTCAATTATACAGAACTATTGCTCATATTGCAAAGAACTCCAGAACTATTGTAAAGGAGCCCAGAACTCCCTAGAACTATTCAAAAATCGAGAGTTGATTTTTTTCATACTTATAGGGTGTAATTTTCAATTGGCTGCCATGGCTTTAATTATGCAGAACTATTGCTCATACTGCAAAGAACTCCAGAACTATTGAAAAGAAGCCCAGAACTCCCTTCAGAACTCCTCTGTCACGACCTTTGTATGCTGCGTGAAGTTGGCACCCCCATATGTCTTATGCCCTTATAGGTTCTTTATATGCAGAACTATTTTCCTAAATTTCAGGAACTCCAGAACTATTGATTTGAATATCAGAACTCATTTTTGTTTCACGATTCCGATATCTTTGTATGCCAACTTCACAGACATCTGTGTTTCGCTCCAAAGAGTGTGGATGCCAACAGGCACAGGTTTAAGAGTGTATAAAGGTGTCTTTATTATCCATGCGGATAGATAAATATTTATATTATAAGGAAATACTATTTAAGTAGATAGTATGTGTATATGTGTTATTCAACTTTTGGGAAACCAAAATTAAACTTATGACCTGTTCAAGTAAGAGTCACTATCGTTGATCCCTATTTGCAACTTTTTCGCCAACATCGACCCTTTTGTAGTCCGGCGGAGCTGTTAAGACCTTGCTAGGTCAATAGCGTAGTCAGTTCGAGAAAAAAAACCGACCCTTTTGCTGATCGTTTTTGACTTTGGGAATCACAGCCGCTTATAGCGCGACATTAGACGCGACTTGCACCCGTGCATGATATTTCTATTTTCATTTTCCGGGTAAATACACCAGCGTGAAGGTAAACAGTCAGATTTAACGGATTATAGTATTTCTTTTACCATCATTACCTATGAGATAACTAGAGAATCAACTTTATGATGTGATAATACCGTTGATAAACTAACATTCTCCCATAACACGTAATTATATATCGTAAGAATTGCTAAACCGGGTAACATTTTCGAGAAACAAAATTAATTCTAAATATTGTTGGGGACGTTACTTTACACTTCCGCCTGGAATTGATCGGCCGCTACCACGTCTCGGGGTTTTTGGCGAGATCTTGGTATATCATGTAGTGGATGTTATATTTTATTCACAACGTTGTGTTATTTGACTATATATTTTGTAATATTGCTGGTGTTTGACGTAATATAGTTTGTTTATTTTGCATAAGTGGAGTGAATGGGAAATAATACCGCGGAGCGTGGATTTTAACTTGCAACGAAAACCCACTGCAAATTTCTAACAAGGCGGCCACTATCTTGTTATGTCATTGAAATAATCACAAGAAACTTGTAATGTCATTACCCACTGGATAATGGCAGTAATAATCAACTAAAAGATTGGTTGCCAAAAAATAAATAAATATATACCACGTGTTACTGCAACAAAAAACGTTTGATTTTAATTGTATAAGGTGTATTTGAAAAGGTTAAATCTGAAATGAATAATAAAAATAGCGACATATTAGTAACTACAACAACAGAAGGATTTAAAAACGCGTCCTCGGTTGATACGATACGGTAAATACTCACTGAAACCGATAGTGAGATCCCTGAGCATTAGTTTTAGGACAATGTCCGCCGAATCCGCTATAATGGCCTTACAATTGTTCCTTATCCGGAATCGATTTTGTATATTGGATTAACAAAATGCCAATAATTTTCGTTATGGTAAGTAAATTATAATCAACTAGCGGACCCGGCGGACGTCGTCCTGTCCTTATAATTAAAAAAAACTTGACAAATTATATACCTAAATCTTCCTCATGAATCACTCTATCTACTGGTGGAAACCGCATGAAAATCCGTTCGCCTGTTTTTGAGTTTATTGCGAACATACAAACAGACGGGGCAGAGGACTTTGTTTTATAACATGTAATTCTGAAGAACGATGATTATATGGCATCAGAACAGCACACACATACCAATACACATATATAAAAGACATACCAAAAACCGCGAAGTGAATTGCCTTCATCTACAGATGAAAGATCTACAGTTTCCATTATTAAGCAGGCATAAAAGCCTATGAGTGCCTATGAGTCTCTCAGCAACAAAAGTAAATAACCTCTGATCTATTTTAAAATGTGACAAACTGAAAGCACCTCCCGTGAATAGTGGATGAACTACTCTGTTGAGAATATTTGCTTATGTTGTTAATCATGTCTAGACAAGAAGTTTAAGTACTTCAATGGCTTTAATTCCTTAAAGATGTGATATTCTAAATGAAGGATTTCATTTATTTTAAACCAATTAACTATTGCGTATATTCCTTTGTTTGTTTTCTTAATAGTAAATATTGCTATCGGGTTGTAATCCCATTTTAGACGATTGTAGAAGTTTTCCGCTTTATATAACCATCATAATTGTTATGAAAGTGCACTGTCATCGTGATTTAGTACTTCCGCTTATATGGCGAGCTAAGCTTTTGTTTTATGTAACAATAGTAAAATTATATTCCGAAAAATACTTAATGTTAATGACATTACCAAATTATAATTTTGGAAATAGTAATTTTTAATTCCAACTAACTAGTACCCGTGGCTTCGTCTGTGTTTTTCATTATCTGAACAATCTATTTTACCTACTGATAAAAAAAGTAGAAAGGGATGTGTGTAGTGCAGTATAAGTGAAATTAAGTATTCTGAATAATTTTTAAGAGAATTAAATGAACAAACTATGGAAGTGGTAAACATTATCTTTGGGCATTATTTTGTAATATTTTAACATATATTAGCAATGCTAATAATACGTAGCACAAAATTATTTTTTTAAATCACTACGGTACCACAGAAAATAATGTGCTATAGATATCAACGTTTCTCTCTTTCCCTTTTAAAAAACCTATATGTACATTTATAGCTACCTCTTTTTCATTACGCATTTTCGTTTCATACAATACAATTCACCCCGTCCCAAGAAAGATTCACTTCAAAAGATTGAAGGTAAGAATATACGTTGTGTATATTTTTTAGTACTTATAAAAATCATAATTTTTTAAACTTTAAATACTCATTTAAGAAATGAAGATCTCTCTTTTTCGTGATAATTCTTTTTTAAATAATGGTCAAATATCTAAGAAGTAGAACTATTTATTTTTATCAAAGTAGTTTGTGGGTGAGGTGCACACAACGACATAACCATATAATTTTATTTATACAGATAAGAAGATGTAATTGTGAAACGTGTGGATTGACTGAATATTCGCAACACTCGTTGACAGAATGTCATTGGAATAACGTTCAACAAAAACAACATTTTTTTTTTTTTCGAATTGACTACGCTATTGACCAACCAAGGTCTTAACAGCTTCACCGGACTACTAAGGCGAGCGCTTAAGGCACTCATCCGATTTTACTTTGACAACTAGCTCAAGGGTGCGCGGCACACCTCGGCTCTGGCTGTTGCCTGATACATGCAATTCGCGACCTATCTGAGCTAACCTAAGCTAAACTAACTATTCATACATATATGAGTTGTTGAAACATATATGTGTACCAAACATACATACCTCAACAACTCCTATATATATTTCGTATCGGATAATATTCTAAACTATTTCAGTTTGATAAGGGAAAAAATAAAACCCTTCCACCTGCATGTGTAAGCGTGTATGCGTGCACGTGTGTGGAGGTGATATGTGTAATGTTGTCGCAGTGATGTAAGATTTTGTGTCACTGTATCGTGCGAGCAGCGTACTCAAGGGCTCCACGCCGAGGGAACGGACCTAGGCTTGAGCTGCTGCCGAGGGGGGCCTAGTCTGGTGAGCGGGAGCGAAATTTACCCCCAGACCACGGCGGCGTGATCTGTGGTTACGCGGGCGTGGGCGTGAGCACGCTCTGTTTAGAGAGACAGGCTGGTACTGATCGTTCACTGCCGTTATTTCATCGGGAGGGTCGGTAAAAATATGTCGCGGACGTCTTTTACAACGCGCAGCGTTTGGTACGGGTTCGTATTTTGCGGCGGATACCACTAACGGACTGGGATGATTCGCGGCTTTTTCAAAATAACTAATCGTAAGTGATTTTACGTACGCCCAGATAGAAGGCATCTCTAGGTCCCTATGTAGATCAACTCTCCGGACGTACCACGGGGCACCGGTCACATTACGTAAAACGCAGTTTTGAAGAACCTGCAACTTATGAAAATTATCTTTCGACATATGCGCAAAAACGGGACTGCTATATGTCATCACGGGACGGATACACGTCTTATACAAAGTGAGCTTGTGTCTGAGGGACATCTTACTCTTATGACAAAGCAACGGATGGAGGCGACCCAAAACCATAGCGGCTTTGTTTCGTACTCTATCTATATGTGACTCGAAATTTAAATGTTTATCTAATGTAACACCGAGATATTTGACCTCGTCGGCCCAAGGTATATCGGTTCCGTATAGCCTGATGGGCTCGAGGTTATTATCGCGTCGTAAAGGATCGAAGAGTATCGCGGCGCTCTTATCAGGATTAACATCTATGCGCCATCGACGAAACCATTCACCGAGTGTGCAAACGGCCTTTTCGATGCGCTTCCTAAGAAAGTCCGACCGCAAGCTGGAAGTGTAAATAACGGTATCATCAGCATAGCAACCTACCTCGACCCGTTTAGACCGAGGTAGGTCACTGATGAACAGATTGAAAAGCGAGGGCGCGAGTATGGAGCCCTGTGGCACACCTGAGCGTATCGGGTGGGGTACAAAAACAACTAATACAGAGCAGTTGCACCTTAATGTAATAGATTAAGGTATCTTTCATAAAATCTTGCTCGCGACTAAACGTATGAAGTGAATCTTTTATGAAATTCATTTACACATGCTAAGTTTTATGACCATTAAGAATATTATACGATGAGACTGGCTTTTCCTTTTGGTCATAAGCCTCTAAATAAAATAAATCATTTGAAAAATTCAATCATTGGATAGTCTTGTACTCGCTTTTATACCTACGTCTATGTAATTCTATATTTTCGTTGCCAAAACAAGTCGTGTAACAGAATTTGGTCGTGGTCTGGTGGTGGTAGAGCTACGCTGAAACTATTACTGATTTCAGCATGAATGGGTCGACTCGCCCGGGTTAGTACCACCCTCTCACAGAAAACCGACATGAAGTAACAACAGTGCTTGCATTGCGACTCCTCTGGTGTTGTTAGTGTCCATGGACGGTGGTGACCACTTAACATCAGGTGACCCACCTGTTCGTTTACCACTTATGACATAAAAAAAAGCTCTTTGATGATTGAAACAAATTGCTTGTTTATCAAAAATATAGTTTATATAAGATTGCAAAAAATAAATAAAACAGAACGGGAGCATTGACATTGCATTGGGGGCATTGTGGCAATTGTAGATTTTTCCTTCATTATTCAATTCAGTAGACTTAATTAAACAGAATGCCTTTTTTTGTCGTCCAAATACGTCACAAAACATCGCAGTATGAACTAAATGCTTTGCGCATCTTGAAATTATTTCATAATCATATAGAAAAAATATAGGACTTCAAAGAATATTGCAATTAATACGTACGTACAGCAAAATCAAAAATAATGATTGCATAAAAGAAAATGATAAGTAAGAATATTTAGTTAAAACACAATTTGATTCTTAGAGAATATTATAAATAGTGTTGTCCAAATGCAAGACCAAGTCTCGACTTGTCATAGTCTTGATCTTGCTATTGCACTCTCAGGCTTGGTCTTGGTCTTGCAGCAAGAGTCTTGCATGACTTGCAAGTCTTGTAATTACCTATTAGTCTACTATTGTATATTAAACACGTTAGGTTAGAACGTATAATAGAACAATACAATAGATAGCTGGCATACATATAAAGATAGATTACGTTTTAAGCTTACATTGACCTAGACATTGTAAAGTCGATTTTGTTTCGTTCACGTTTGTATATTTGAAATACCCTTCAAAAATAGTATTTTTATCCTTGATGAAAGGTATACTGTTCTCTTTTCTGTACTTCTGACAAGGAAATTCTCATCATAATCATTTAAGAGGTTAAGGTGTGAAAGCGTAACAAACAAACCGATATTCGCATTTGTGATACAACTTGGGATTTCTAAAATTAATTATTGTAATATTCACCTTTCCTTACAACTATAATATACTAAATAAGTACAATATAATGTATACTTAGTCTGGCCATAAATACTGTTACAATTAAAAATAAAGAAAATAAAATATTTGAATTTGGAATCTGTCATTTTTATATGATTTTTCATTGAGTTTTCTCATTTTGGCGGCAATACATTGTACAATATTTTGCGATATAGAGTATAGTTTGCGATATAGATAATAAAGAGAACCGAGTCGCTGTGATTGCATTACACAAAGTAAGTATGGAGCCAAATGCAATATTTAAAACTCTCCATACGCTTGGTAATGGTAAAATACTTGTGTACCGGGCTATTAATAGGTACAATGATCTGGCCGTCCACGAAGTGTTCGTACGAAAAAGGTGGTCAAAGCAGTAAGGGAAAGAATTCGAAGAAATTCTGTTCGAAAGCAAAAGATTTTATCTCGGGAGATGAAGATAGCAATTAGAACCATGCCGAGGATTTTAAAATATGACTAAGGACTTGCAGCCCATAAGAGACGTACTGGTAATATCTTAACTGATAATTTAAAAAGAATAGGATTGTAAAATCGAAGCAACTACTGAAGTGGTAAGCAAAGGAAGTCACAAAAAATTTTTGTTTACGGATGAGATTTTTTTTACAATTGAGCAACATTTTAACAAACAAAATGACCGTATTTATGCTCAAAGCTTTAAGCTTTCTAATTAGTCGAAAATGTGCAACCTGGGCACTACCCGACTTCAGTGATGGTTTGGTGGGGTTTTAGCTATGAGGAGAGATTGAGCCATACTTTTGTGAGAAAGGTATCGAAACATCGGCACAAGTGTATCAAGATACCATTCTTGAGAAGGTAGTGAAGCCTCTTAATAACACTATGTTCAATAAACAAGAATGATCCTTCCAGCAAGACTCGGCGCCGGGTCATAAAGCTCGGTCTACGCAGTCTTGGTTGGAAACGAACGTTTTGGACTTCATCAGAGCTGAAGACTGGCCGTCGTCTAGTCCCGATCTTAATCTGCTGGTTTATGATTTATGGTCAGTTTTAGAGAGTACGGCTTGCTCTAAACGCCATGATAATTTGGAGTCCCTAAAACAATCTGTACGATTGGCAGTGAAGAATTTTCCCATGGAAAGAGTAACTAGTCTCAACGTTTAAAGGACTGTATTGCAGCCAATTGAGACCACTTCGAATAAGCTTATTATATTTTAAATAGTTTTTAATAAATGTGTAAAAGGAATAAATGTTATTTGCAATAGATTTTTTTTTGTTTCAGTATATATGGCAAGACTAGGTATTTGTATCCGTTCTAAGTACCTGGAAACTTATACTATTCTTTGAAACGTCAGCGAACTTTGACATGAGAACGGCGGCGACCATATGTCATAGTCAATGTGATACACCGGTTGCAAAGTCTTTCCATAAAGAGGCGTCTTTGTCAGTAAATTTTAAATAAACAATTATAATCGTCGACTGACCGATTGTTCGTCGAAATTTCGCGTAACATAAATTGTTGGTATACTGGAGTTATCTTTTAAACTTTGATGACATAAATGCATTTGTTTGTATAAAGTACTTAGTTAAAGTTGTTATTTTTATTGGAAAAAATCGTGATTTCGATACCGATACTACAGAACGTGTAGGAATATAGGTATTGAAACCACATACTCAATAATGTTCAAATTTCTGTTTGATATAACTGCAAAACCGCAAGAGTCTCGCAGACTAAGTCTTGTCTTGCTCAAATCTTGCAAGGGTTGGTCTTGGTCTTGCTACAATTTGGCGGTCTTGTTCATGCAAGAACCAGACCAAGACTGCAAGACCGAGAACATTTAATAATAAAGCATTTCTTTGGATCTTAAGTCAATGACCTTATGTACCCTAGATTGAGAGGTGATATATAAAGTTGGGTATTGTTCATAGAGCTCATGTGGTTGTTTAGTACCCGAGTAATTCGTAAGTATATATACAAAGGTGCTAAACATTTAGTTCAAACTCGATAAAGGATTGTCACTAACGATTTTATAACACGTGGATATAAACTTATACAATACACGTTAATCTAGGTGCGATAACGTACGTGAATGTCGTATATAAACTTTAGTTAAATGTTGACTGAAGAATCCTAATACGAGTAACGAGCGAGTTACCGCGTGTAGTGTCGGCGAACGGAAATCTCTCTCTAGAAAAATTGTCTTTATAAAGAAATTACTGTTAAAAATAAAAAACCAATGTAAGTATTTTATAATTTATATCTACATTTATATAGCGAATGATATTTTAATTAATAGATTTCTTCCTTATTAATAATCATGTATTTTCTGTGAACTTAAATGATTATTACATTAGATAATTATTATATGAATAATTTTAACAATTTATTTACAATGATCAGTTTACTTTTACCGTTTATAAATTATAATAATATTTAAAATATATTAATTAACGTTTAATATAAGCTCTGCGAAAAATACACGAGTATGTGCTGTGGCAAGTTATATCGATATTCGGATTTATCAAAACTTTTTTCAAAAGTTCTAATATAAATCAAGTATTAATTAATTATATGTAATGGAGACACAAATATCGTGTTTATCTGAATCACGATAGCTACATAGTAAGATATTATACGAAATACTTGCAATAGTGACATGCTTAGATGTGTCACAAAATCGTAAGCTATCTACAGTCATGTACATGTTGGTAACCGCGTCACAGTGACTCAATTTTGTTTTGTCTTGCTTCGAGATGAACCTGTGTACATTCTACTGCTTGTATATGTGCTGACCATCGGATACAGTTCAGTCACTTCGTCATTTTCGAATAAAATATATAGAAATTGATGGTTGGAAGTCGTCTACTGTGCGGATTTCGCGTGCATTTTATCTACGTACATCGGTTTTTTGGAATGAACTCCAAGCGGCTGCGTTTCCGGACCATTATACCTCACAAACCTTCCAGAAATGAGCCTATTTCTTTCCCAAGGACCGGCAACACACCTATAATGCCCATCGTATCCCAATTGTTAATGGGCGGCGGTGATCACTTACCATCAGATGAACGGATTGTTGGCTTGCTTCCAGTCGCATAAAAGATCACAAAATAATAAAGAATAATGTTTCAAAATTAAAATAGTTATTACTGTTATAGAACGATCACGATTTCTGTTTATCTCGTAACATTTGTAAAATTATTATATTTTACACATGTACAAAGCAGTAATTCGCTCTAAAAATTATTGTCAAATATTTCAAATTCGTACTAAACAAGCAGATTAATATGTCGTTTATTAATTTTTACAACTTTTTACATAGTTAATACAATTACAAGCTATATGAAACTAATAGCAATTGTAGGTATATAAAAATGCTGTAACATAGTACTGATATATCGCCTTTGTTTAAAATGTTCTGTTCACAACAATATATTTCTCGCTTATTACAGGGGAAAAGAAAACGAACGAGCGAATATATCATATTTCCAAATTGTGAGTATTCCATTTAATTTCGCCATTTATATCGTGTTCATATTCAAAACGGATGTTTGTTGCTCTCACGCAAAAACCACTCGATGGGTTTTGAAATATACGAGAAATATAACGAATACATAAGAATAGCTTCTTCTTCTTCTTACCCTTATCCCACATAAATACCCTACCTAACATGTTTGTCATGTTGTGGTATATGATTTGGCTTAATTTTTACGATCGGCCGCCTGCCTGACATCAACCCTTCTTGGGATTATTTTGTTGTACCACTGTATTTATGATTATTATTATATAGTTATGAAGTCTGATAGGATCCTTTAGCCTTACAATTTTTCTGTAGGCTTTAGCTTTGGTAGGCTATTTATAGTGTATCTTTGAGCGGCACCACCGTTTCGGTTAAAAACAAAATTCTTTAAGATTATGGTCTGCTTGCCTATTGTATATTGCCATTTTTATGTAACAGAAAACTAGTCATGTTTAGACTATTCCCGAGGACTGCATTTTCGTTTTTTTTTCAGGATTCGTGGTATCAGAGTTTTCTCAGTAATAAAAATATAATATTGAATACAATAAACCATTATAATAATATAAAATACGAAAACTATAATAGAAAGATAAATGCAAATAAAATGACAAGTTAATGTCATTTAATAGCTTATAAGCTATAATTTACAGAGTTAATTGTTTAAACTGATCTTAATATAAAAAATAAGTATCAAGTGAATTCGCGAAAAATATCGCCAAGTATCAAATTATTTTGTGTGTTATGCTTTCAAGCCATAACTACTAAACCAATCATGAAATTTTTCATACACGCTATCAGGGGAACAGAAGGATATGGGATAAAAAAAATTCAAACTTGTTTACAATATAACTTTTGAAATAAAGAGAGAGAGGGGTGATCGCAATTTGATACGATTCAGTACTCACTCTTTGGACGTGTTGCATGAGCATAATATTGTCACAAAGATTTGATAGTCCTGATATAGATACAAGTCAGAGAGTCGTGGTTATTTCAAAATGATTTAGATGCAGGTAAGAGAGTCGTGGTAATTTCAAAGTCCGTTAAATATCTTAAGATTAGCAATCACATGTTGACAATATTGTCATGCTTGACAATATTGTCGAACGATTTCATTGTAAACTCCTTCACCATCAAGCCCAAAAGATATGGGGTACATTAAAAAAATATAGTTTTCGTGAAGGTTAACTTATACAGTAATTGTAGTTATACAACAAAAGCCAGTTATTTATGAAGATAAAAACTGCAGGCGGAGTCGTAGGCAGCTGCTAGCATATATAAATTTATAAGCACTTTATGTATCTATACTCAGATATTAGATTATCAATCTTACTGCATCTGTCCGTGAAATTTTAAATGAAACCCAAGGATAACTAATCGGAGATAATTACTATAGACTTAACTGGTAGGTTGCGAATATTTTCCTTTGTGGATGCTACGCGGACGGTGCAATGATTTGCGCGACTGTTTTGCTAGTACCTCCACGCTGAATGATGTAGGTTCAAAATTCGTACAGGATAATTATGGATATGATCGACATACAATCAATTCACGTAAATTCGTTAATTATACGTTTTTAAGATACCCAACAAACAACCCCTTAAACTTTAAAGCAAGAGCTGTGTTTTTGAGAAGAAAGTGTAGAAAAAATTACCACCCAAAACCTGTTCTCTTGATTTTAAAAGAAAATTATATAACATTAAGCAATTTTAATATCTTAGTGTTCATACTAGGAATACAGACACAGTCTAAAGTTGGGTTGTTTCGTGTTACCTAAAAATGACAATATAGTAAGCAAATTATATTATCTTGAACAACTTCGTTTTTAAACCGAACGATAGTGCCGCACGAACAGAAACTATAAATAGCCTACTAAAACTATAGCCTACAGATATATATCATCACGTTATCAGCAATAACAGCGGAGCACTGACGAAGAATGTTTCAAAATCGGGTTTTTTAGCGTTAACCCAAAGTAACTATTCCACGCGTTCAGAAACCAGTTATATACAGGCTGAATGTTTAGACAATAGCAATATTTATGGAGGATATTCTGCACTCGATTCTGGTTCTAAACTCTATAAAAAAATAGGTGCTTAATATTTAACCTAATTATCTAGAAAAATAATTATAACTAAATATAACTATAACAAGTTATAGTTATATATAAGTAGTTTATTAAACTATAAAAATAATTATAACAAAAATTATACACAATCCTGTACGGGTCTAAAGCACAGTGTCAATGACCGTCGGGTGATTTCACTTTCATTAGAATGTGAACGTGGGAATATCAGGAAGAAAACAAGGGTTTATTGTCCATTTTATTATCGAAAATTATTAACTCCAGGTCGCCCATTGTAGTTTTTCACACCGGTCATTGGTTTATTACGATTGTATTTATACTTTTGAAAGTCTTAGAACAAACTGTAACTTAGGTTGTCTTTGTTGTTTATTAGTATTTGTTTTGATATGATTATTTTATATGTTAAATGTGACTATGAAGTGTCATATCCTAGAATACTACATGCGTTTAACCTTTCACCTGCTATAATAATTATAAACATATGGTACAACAACATAATTCTAAGGAGAGTTGATATCAGGTAGGCAACTGATCGTAAAAGTTAAGCCCAAGCATACATTACAATATGACAATCTTATTGTGCCGACCCTACTTAGATGGGGTAAGGGTATGAAGATAATGATGACATACTAGGAATTCACGGCGAATGTAATTAACTCTAATTGTTTTAAAAAATCGCGATAAAGCCGCATTACGTAGGAAATTTTCAAAGTCTATCCACGTTTAAATTTCTACCTAATCACGAGATATCAGCGCTTATAAGTAAGAAAATAAGTAAAACTGAATTATATCTTGCAGTTTCGTTTCGGGACATACCTCGAAATAACAGCGATATGTATGGGAGTATTCTTCGGGGCAATAAGCGGCGGTGGCGTTTGTTACAATCTTGTACAGGTTGGTGAACTAAGTACATCGTTTGTGGAGAGGACCTCACAGCAGGACAGACTATCCAGCCACTTACCGCTAACAAGTCTCTTCGGCGGTGGCAGACGTTTGTAAGTAAAAAATGGAGGCAGTCATGAGGACTGCCGACAGAAGTGAAAACTCAATACAATAAAATAATTGAGTTCTGTTTTGAATTTTTAAATTAATTACATTTCATAATCTGTCAATTGAAATTATTAACATTAGTCTAGTTTTCACATCTATTGGCACTCCGAACAATAGTTATATACATACAAACATACAGTTTATTAATTGATCAAACATACGAGTATGATAGGCTGCTCGATCGCAATACAAAATATCAATATTAGATGTACACCGACAGACCCCTATTACTACGCGTCGGTGGTCTGACGCAAGCTGCGCAATCGTAATGCCGTTGGTCATGCTTACATGCTTAGCATGTGCTTAGTATATGTTCAGACACAGCGTCGATGGACGTAGGTTCGAATCCTTGCAACTGATTCGGAGCTTCCAGTGACGGAAGACATTGTGATGGTGGTACGTGGTGGTTTGCGGGGTGGTAGGGTTTTATAGCCTGACTGGGTCGCAACCACCATGTACATGGCGAAAAGGCCCGTCATAGTGATTCGCTTTTGCGGGTCGCGTTTCGGGATCAGCCTGTGCATATCCAGCTTTTTCGCAGGCCGGCATGACAGCGGCGACCGTCGATGGATAGTGTGTCAATCGGTGGTCGCCGTTGTTTTTGGATTGTACTGTGCTTACCATCAGGCACAGTGCAGTCATTTTGTCGAGCTACTATAAAATAAAATAAAAATGAAAACATAGCGTGGCGGTAGAGTTTTTTCTAAGTTCGCCTGACTAGCTACCACACTCAAGAAAATAACCAGTACCAGTAAGTACCACCTTGAAAATCTGCCGCCAAGCACATGTTGGTGTCTTCCGGAAGTTGCACTTGAGAGCCAGCCTCCTTTAGGTTTGGCGTGCCTACCATCTCAGACCGAGCCGTCATTTTCACATCAGATGAGATTGTAGAATCTATACAGTATAAAAAAAACTAACCACGGAAAATAATATATTCCAAAATAAGGTACCAGAATACATTACCGCTCTACTGGACAATAAATCCAAGGGTCAAGTAGGTTTTACTCTCAAAAGGTATATCAATATGTGAATGATAGTGACGTCTGGAAATGACTTGTAAATTTTACAAAAAATAATGTATGCACTTTTAGGGTGGTTCATTTCCGCAAAAAAATTTTTTGTCGTTGCTCATGCAAAATATTAATCTACATATAGAAAAAAAAATCTCACCAAGTTTTAACTCTTAATATTAATATTTATTTTTTTTTCTAATGCTTACCCGGCTTTTACAATATTACAAATCGGTTTGATGTAACTTGTGGAGAAAATCACGCTCTTCAAAATACTCTTTGTGTTTTTTTTGTGTAACTCGCACTGGTTCACGAAGAGGCGTCGTCAAAGTACAGTTTTTGAAAAAAATTAAATTTCTCTTAATTTTTCGATCAAACTAAAAGACAATTTTAAAGAGCGTGAAATTCCCCACAATTTTCATCAAACCGATTTGCAATATTGTAAAAGCCGGGTAAGCATTAAAAATTTGAAAAAAAAAATATGTTTTTACATGTATTTTGAAGGGTAAAACTTTAAATTTAAATTGTAAGTACTTAAAATTAATATTAAGAGCTCAAACTTGGTCAGATTTTTTTTTCTATATGTAGATTAACATTATTACTTATTTCAGAAGTGAGTAAATACCAGGTAAAAATTGCAAATTAGTATTACAAACCTAATAGTCGAAATTTGACAACAATAAGGGACACAAAATTTATTAATTGTATATTAATTCAAATGAAAAGTTATTGTAATTTTAATGACAACGCGGCGTAAGTACGAGAGCAAAGTAGATAAGTAAATGGACTTAATACATTCAGATGACTTTATTAATTACTGTTTTTTACACGCGGGCGAAGTCGCGGGCACAGCTAGTACCATATAAATTTAGTAAGTTAATAAATTGAACAAACTGGTTACATCATATGATCTTTGAGGTAGTGCGCAGTCTTTTCAAAATGGTATCTAATTCCTCAGTTTAGTGAAATTATTATACTGTATCCTATATAGGCATTATTGGGTTACATTATTAAGGGCGTGTATAATATTAATTTGTCTTCGTCGTGTAAGTGCGTCCGTGTGTTTGTAATTTCGTTTATGTATTAGTATACAGCAGGCTTTGTCTGAAAACCAGCGTTGCATCGCTTGCACTTGCAAACCTGCAACTTATGTTAAGATAAAGATCTTTTTGACTCCAACACTTGTCTTACTTAATTTTTTTATGTATTTACTTGTAAATATGTGTCGTATCTGCTGAATAAACAAACATATACTTTGCTCACAAAAATTCTTTACACACAATATTATTCATTTACTTCATCGCTCCTGCACATGCGCACCACACTGCTTGCCCCACTTCACACATTGTGAAACTTGTAGTCCGTATAAAATTATATATAGAAGATTTAAGTTATACTACAAAATACCCGGGTTTGGATTGAGAAAAGAATGCAAATGCTTGCCTGCTTTTCTCTCTTACTTAACTTACGCCGTCATTCAAATTAAAATAAGTTTTGATAGAGTGAAACAATTTTAATAAAACGTAGTTTAAATGTTACTTGAGGATATGGTTTATGTTTTTCTTGCTGGTGTTTTATCACAAACCAAGTTTTTACAGACAGATACATTTTTTTTTTAAATCTAAAAAGTGCAGGTTTTAGTATATAGTTTTATCTATACTTACAGACACGTTAGATTTACATTCTTCTTGTAGACGTGGTAGACGAACTGTTAAAACTTGATACCACGAAGCCATCATCGCTTTATTCTTTTTGGTTACAATTTAACAATTTATGACAAGACCTATTAGAATTTTCAGTATAGTGGTTTTCGCGTGTATGTAGCTATATTTCGTTAGGATAAGGGTAAAAAAATGATGACATTTTATTTACCAATACTCAAATAAAAAAATTAATACTCATAAATCATACTTTTTCCCGTAGAAATTTTATTTTATATTTTTTATCATACAGTACAGTGGGTTATTTAAAGAAGAATATACATACAGTTTTAATTATTATTTATTTTTATCAACAGAGTAAATGCGTCCCACGAAGAGAATATGGAAGCACTCTTAGAAGATACAAAAGCTATGGCTATTGGAATGTTCCTGTCGATTGGATTATCTATTTTGTTCAGCATTATATCCGTGGCACTCATCAGCTGGAGCGCACTGAGACAGGTAGGATATTCTCATTACGTCATACGACAATAACACAGACAAAAACACAATAGATACTGAATACAAAATGGTGTGAAATGTATTATCCTGTAAGTAGTCTATAGCACCACTGTCACTATACCGAACTTATTAATTACTCACCGAAGTTCACTTGATAATAGACATTCTAATATCTTTACACATATAATAAGAAAGTAAATCTAATCTAACACATCTGTGCAAAACTTTGAACACTTGCTTCAAGATTGCCCCAGGTTTAGCACGTAGAGACTAGGGTACATAATGCTTTGTGATAATCTTCATACATGTCCATTCAATCTTTTGGGCTTGATAGAGATAGTCTGCAATAAAATCGTTCAACAATTTTATTAAACATGTGATTGCTAATCTTAAGCCATTTAACAAACTTTGGAATTACCAAGTCTCTCTTACCTGCATCGAAATCATTTTGAAATAACCACGACTCTCTGACTTGTATCTATATCAGAACTAACAAATCTTAGTGATTTAATATTATGCTCATGCAACACGTTAAAGGAGTGAAGTACTGAATCGTATCAAATTGCGATCACCCCTCTCTCTTTTTATATTGTCAATTCCAAATGATCTCTTAGCGAAAACAACTAGCATGGACAAAAAAACGTTTCTGTAATTTTTTGAAAAAAATTATTGCAGGAATATCTTGGAATAACTATAAAGTACATTTCAATCATTTTTAGAAATGTATGTTTGTTTAAACACGCGTCACTGCTAAAGTACTGCGTTCACAATAAAACCTCACCACAAAGAAAATCATAAAGCATATCCTCGACTAACATTTAGTATTAGTTTCATTAAAATCGGCTTACTCTATCAAAAGTTTTTGTAATTGTAATGACGACGCGACTTCAGTTCGAGAGAAAAGTAGATAAGTAAGTGGACTTAATACATTCGATGATTTTATTAGTCACTTTTTCATCAGGTATCTCGTGGACGAAGTCGCGGGCATAGCTAATAATTAATATAAACAAGTCAGCCATCCGCGTATGTGCGTTTCATATGCATGATAGTTTATATGAGAATCGACGTATTGTATGCAAGTCGTAAGAATATTTATTGGATGAACATATTGCTAACGCTGACTGTACCGTATGAAATACGTCAAAGTTATGTACCATGTAATTGTATATCTTTAAAAAGCCTAAAGATAAATCCTAAATATATTATCTCCTAAAGATAACCGTTTTTATTTTAAATGTTTTTTTTTTTAAATATAGTGGTTTATTCTTGAATCTCTATTCACCGATTCAAAGTTAATTCGTATCCAAATAGATACGTCAGTTACATTGAGTAATTTATGTAGATCAAAGTTGCGAGTGAGAGTTTCATTTCAATGAATATTTTACAATTCAAAATTAAAACACAAAATGTTTTTTTATAGACTACTCTATAGGTTTAAGCGTATGAGCACAATCTCATTTGATGTTAAATGATAATATGGTAAACACGCTAAATCTAGACGGCGACTGACTCTTAATCGTAACTTAGATTTGCAACTTGAGGGTGGTAGCTAGCTAGGAGAACTTAGATAAAGCCCTACCACCATGTCTATGATTTCACCACGATATTTTCCTTCACTGAAAACTCCGACAACTGAGTACGGATTCGAACCTACGTCCATCGACGCGGTGTCTGAAAACGTCATCAACCAACCTATCATCGCTTCAAAACGTTGTTTTGGTTTTGGAGAATTGCTTTTTACTTTGATGAACTATACATGTCTAAGTACAAAAAAACAGATCACAGAATTAAGTGTCTAAGTGTCGAAACACTTATGGCTTCATATTACATCGAAGTAAAGTAGAGAATTTTCGAAAAAGAGATTAATCTTACCTTTGTAAAAGTAAAGGATTCTATTGCATTAACAAAGACAAACAAGCTTCAAGTACATTGAAAATAGTATACATGAGTTCATGAATCATAGTTGCATATGTAGTATTTTGATACTGATAAAAATTATATTATAGTATATCCACGGGCATAACAAATATATATACTAGTTGTAGTCGCGGTTTTGCGTGCATTTGTTATAACGTTGTAATTAATAATCGAATTATACCAACATTCGAATATCTACACACAAGTTTTAATTACGAACGTTCGAACGGTACACAAGACGATGTTATAGTATAGTGAATAGCAGAAATATCATTTCTATAATAAAAAGTCATAGTTGAACCGAACTTTTATAATGTAGGATCAAACAGTATTCGAGTTTATATATATTTATTAGCTGAGGCGTTGCTGTGCCCCAGATATTATATGTAGAATTAAATTCATGGCGTCATCTATGAGATATTTATAACAGTCGGTCTTACAGTTTTATGTCAATGAACTAATATAAAGCGCCATCTATTCGACACTGATGAAATTTACAATTATTAACAATAATGAACATTGACAACCGTTTAATTTATAATAAAAAAACATAAATCGAAATATAAATTATCCTATCTCACATGTTGGACCAAATAAATGCCGACTTTCATGAAGATCGGTTGAGTAGTTTTGGAGTTCATCGTGGACAAACAGCATGATTTTTATATATTTAGACAAGAGCAATGTCAATAAACTATGTAAACAGTTACGAACAATGAATGACATTCCTAAAGTAAAGAGACACGAGCATTTAATTTTATTGCTATGTATATGACGTGTAAACATACGCCTACTTCATTTTGTGTTTTATATACGACGTGTTTTTTCGAGAAGGTGGTAAGTTCAGGTCCCCCTTCAGGTTCGTTCAGGTATCATTATCAGGTATTATTATCGTTCACGTAATGGCCCAGTCGATAATAACTTTTTGACAATAAAACCTCCTTAACATAGTGGGTAAATTTACTATCTGGCAATCCGGTAATATGTTTTGGGACTTATCGTATTTGTATCGGAAAAATCGCTATTGGTTTTTCCGAATTTAAAGTATTGTATCGCTAATTTATGAGTTATGGTGGTTCGTCTAGTAAGCAAAATTCGACCATAATTCATTAATTAATTAATCCCTCAGCTGATTTTTTAAAAGCAAGATCCCAAAATTTTGGATCTTATTTTTAAATATGTTGTAAATTCTTTAATATTAAAATTTTACATTACATAATTTCTTCCAATTTTGTAATAAATAAGGTATTTTTTTAAACTTATGATGCTAACAGTCTGTTGATCACTCAATCATAAGGTCTACATGCATTTGTATGAAGCATAAACTTATACTTAAGCTTAAACTTATGCATAATATTTATTCACAAACTTTTACGTGTACTAAATAGGTTTTATTAAAAGCCTGTAAATCATTAATATTCAAATAAGGAAGCATTTAATATACGCAAAAGTTCTTACCGATTTATATTAATAATTCTTGACAAGTATATTTATTTTATGCCCTCATTTAAAGTATTAACTATTGAGCCACTACGTCTCTTGTCAATGTACATGCAGCCCGTTAGAATACTGAAAAATAAAAGTGTCAACGCTGTGCTGTGTGAGTTTACACTCAGAATAAATTAAACTAAATTTATAATTTTATTAAATTCTTTTTACACGTTACTTAACTTTTAATATATAACGGTCCGTCTTTAACTCAGCTTGCTAGAGTGGCCCCTTTTTTTAACATGGGGAAATCCCTTATGGATACGCCTCTCCCAGGGTGGTTTATGTCCGATTCGCACGGACTAAAACCCCACGGTGTACCGACAGACCGTTTTGTGGGGGCGGTAAGGGATCGTTCAAGCTAATCAACCTTGTAGGGCTGCCCCCAGGTGGCCCGTAGGTTCACACAGTCTGTGTATCCTCGAATTAAAGCTTTTCGGAGGAATATGAAGCAGAACAAAATTTGTCAAGAAAGTACTAGCTCTGTACGCGTTTGTTTTTTTTATATATTAGACTAGCTTCTGCGCGCAACTTCGTCCGCGTGGATTAGATACTTTGGGTAAACGCTAACACGCAGTGGAAACTCTCAAAGGGAAAAAACCGAATTTGAAACATTCTTCATTGGTGCTCCGCTCCTAATGATCTTAGCGTGATAATATATATAAGATAATAACATCAAAACTTTTTCAATTAAAAAATTCTGTGCCAGTTTTCATAGTAATTGGTCAATTCATCTTACAGTTTATCAATCTCAGGTATATCCTTGTCTATATATAGTTTATGTAAATTAAAATCGTTGTTACAGATTACCGCAATCCGTTTATTATTCCTGAAGGCAGTTCTTCGTCAAGACATGAGCTGGTTCGATACGGATTCACAATTTAACCTGGCCTCGAAAATGTCAGAGTACGTACAAATATATTTTAAAATATACTCAAATAATAACAGATATTATCGGTATATCCAAAACATAACATTCTGTATATAATTGAAGTTATAAGTCAGTTTTCTTAATCACTATTGATCTAATTGTTATTGATATATAAATCGTATGCGATATTACAAAATTCGATGGATTTTTTTAAGAAGTCGAGTGTGATATGACATCTATTCTACACTACACTTAGTATTCTGATAATTTTTTAAGGCGATGTCATATTTGAATGCTACTCTGTGACTATCTCTCCCTTTCTTTGTATATATTTCGAGTACAATAAGAATATTTATACATACTAATACAGCATGGAGTCCGTGTATGGGCCCGTATACGACGGTAGAGTAGTGGAGACGCAGATCGCTACAAACTATCACATAAAGAGGAGACAAAGTATATAGAAAGTATATAAAAACTCATTCTATTTCATTTGCTCACAGTCTATGTAATCACAAAACCTATATATACATTTATAGTTATTTCTTTTTTGTTACACATTTTCGTTTCATAAAATACAATTCACACCGTCACGAAACTAGTTTCACTTTAAAAACAATCGATATATAATTATTCTATTTTGACTCAAACACAAAAAGAAAGTACCTTATTCGCCCTATAATTTATTACGTATAAAAACCATAAATACTTCAAATTAGGCCTTAAAAGCGCGTTTATGAACGATAAAAGGGCCACCGCTTCGGAAAACAACTCACTCATCGAGAAGAACCAGCAAGAATCTGGATATCGCTTATCTATTGATTATACATATTTTGATAAACATTATTTTTCATTCGTTTTTGGTGGATGGACGAAAGACGTTATTTCCAGACGTCACCATAGTTCACACCCTAAATAGCCTTTAGACATTAAAACTCGCATGACATGGTGCTTGAACTCACTATCCGGTAAATCGGTAATGTGCTTTGGGACTTTGGTATAAAACCTAACAATATTACATAAAAACCTGTTATTGGTATTAGTGACCCTGACGAGAGACTACAAGAACTTACGAGTGGACTTGAATAGAGTAGTATGTTTATTAATTTTGTGTTCTCTTTTATTTGATGAATAGAGACTTGATGAAGCTCAAAGAAGGAATGGGTGAGAAGATCGCTGTTACATCAAACTTATTGGGCACGGCCATTCTGTGCCTGATAACAGCGTTTCCACTCGGCTGGGAACTCAGTTTGGCGTGTCTCAGTGTAATGCCATTCTCTATCACCGCATCAATCCTTTTGTCTAATGTAAGTAATTATAAGATCCTAGCTGACCCGTCCACGCGTTGTTGTGCCTCAAAAATAAATTCACTATTAAAACGCAGCAGCATATTTAAGATATCTATAGCAGCCGGTCCTACAGCTTTCTGTCTACAAACTAATTTAAAGCGCTATCTGTTGGAGAATAATGAAACTTACAATTAATAACAATAACCAACATTGGCGAACATTTAATTTGTAATTAAATATATTGAGGCAATTAACCGAAATATAAATTATCCCACCTCTCAAGTTGGACCAAATTATACATAAATACCAACTTTCATCAAGATCGGTTGTGTAGTTTTGGTGTTCATCGGTGACAATCATCGTGACACTGGATTTACATACATATATCTCAACTGTTACTACTAACTGTTATACTAACGCTAATTTTATGTTTCGAGTGAAATTATGAATGGTTCTCTTTTCCTCTTGACGCGGAAAACCTTCAACGGATATTATCCTGGGCCAATAACTCAAGAGAGGGTTAGATACTCCTGCTCACGAAAAACTCCAGAGAGTTCTTCTTGCACCTAAATCTGAACCGCGAGAACCGTTTGCACATATATTTGAAACCCCACCTTGGTTATTATAAATTATAATTTCCAAAGCAACCTTTGAGATTCTGAGACTCTGAGACACGATCAGAAGCTTGCCTCTTCTATGCCTGGCCTAAATACATTACATCTCCATAGGGATATACCTTAGTACATCGTCATCAGATCTATTTAAAACGGTCAGAAATGAACGTAAAAGAGGAGCGTGATATTTTTCATTCCCCTTATTTAGCTTGTCTTTCACGAGAATGACTTGCACGCATAATGAAACGATGGAGAATGTCCAGCTTGGATCGTCCGCGACGCGACATTCATCATTGGATGCAGATGTCGTCTATTTTGTACTGCGTAGCAATAATAGTGGCACCCCAGTACAGCCTTCCACGTTATTAGATACCGTGAATTTGCGATACAATGAATCACCTTTTTTATTAATGTAAACTAATAAATTCGACAGTACCAAACAAAATCTTCTGTCCGCGAAATGGACTCCTACAGCCAGGCTGGAAAGCAAGCTGAGGAAGTACTGAAATCAGTACGAACGGTCATCGCATACGCTGGTGAAGACAAAGAAATTGAAAGGTAAACTCGGTATTTTTCTTTACTTTTATTTTTGGTAACCAATCTTCTACATTATTACTGGCATTTTCAAGTAGGTAATATTACAAGTTTCTTGTGATAATTTTAATGATCTAACAAGATGGTGACTCTCTTGTTAGAACTTTCTATGGAGTTTTTGTGGCCATCTCAAAATTCATGCTCCGTAATATTATTTCCCATCCAATACACTTGTGCACTATAACCGAACTATATTGCGTAAAACACTACCAATATTACTGAATATATAGTCAAATCACACAAGATTATTAATAAAATATAAAACTCATTACATGACAGACTAAGATCTACTCAAAAACTCAGATAAACACTTATTCAGCATTTTTATCCAGCTGTAACAGATTATGATAATCTAAAATTGTGTAAACGTAGATACATATGAAGTTACATCATTTATCAGTTTATTACACAAATTATGGTAATCTCGTAATCGTCTAACTTTAAAAATTATTTTCTACTTTCAATCATAAATGTTTTTTTTCTGTAAGTCATCGTATCATTCACACTACCTTATCTTTATGATGCCCTCCAAGGACGTCATGACTTGATGCATGTTACAAAGAATAATTATATCATTGTAAAGACGAGTTTTTAAGTTGAATTTATTTCACTGTACTCTTTAAAATTTGTTTGAGTGTTCAATTATCAAACTCAGATGATTACCCAGCAATGAACACTCTTCTCTATAGAGTTATTATTAGGAAGGTTTTAGTACTACAGAACCAGCATTGTTGCATTATTAAGATTGGGCACCGATTCTCAACTGGCACATAATCTGGATTTACCATTCTTATGATGACATTTACCCGATCTGCTCTCGATACGTAATTAAGGAGAGAGGACGCGCTTATCAACTTAAAAAACCCAATTATGAACTTCTTACTAATTTTCAAGTAGGATTATACTTATGAGAACATAAAGATTAAACTGTTATAGCGCTAAATATTATGCTGCTGGAACATTAGTCAGTTTAAGCAACATATTAGCTACATTTTATTATTCATCTCTTTTATGGCATGAGTGATGTGAAGTGATTATTACAGAGTAGTTATTATAACTGACTTCATAAATACCGAATCGAAAAATTACCTTCTCAATATCAAATCGCGAGCTAATATATCCGATCGTTTTCATTTTCATTATCCATTAAAGATGTTAAAGACATAGAAATATTTTACAAATGTGATACATTTTTTTAATATCATATTTGCATTTTTTTTTCTATTATAGTTTTCCTATTTTATATTTTTATAATGGTTTATTATATTGTATTACTATTAGTGAGAAAACTCTGAAACCACGAACCTTAAAAAACAGAAAATGCAGTCTAAAGTTGGATAGTTTTCCATTACATTAAAATGGCAATATAACAAGCAAACCATAATCTTCAAGAACTTCGTTTTTAACCGGAACAAACAATTGTAAGGCTAAAAGAGCCCATCAGACTTCGTAACTATATAATAATAATCATAAATACAGTGGTACAATAAAATAATACCAAGGAGGGTTGATGTCAGGCAGGCGGCCGATCGTAAAAATTAAGCCAAATCATATACCACAACATGAGAAACATGTTGTACCGACCCTACTTATGTGGCATAAGGGTAAGAAGAAGAAGGAGGCAAACGAACAATTGGGTCACCTGATGTTAAGTGATCACCGCCGTCCATAGACACTATGGAGTCGCAAGTACGTTGCCAGCCTGTATATGGGGGGAGGGGGAGGGGAGAGAGGGAAGAGATAGGGGAGGTGGGCCTCCAGCGCTCTCACTGAGCGAACGAAACACAGCAGTGCAAGACGGTGGTAGTACACCGGGTGAGCCGACGCATTCATGCTGAAACCAGTAATGGCTTCAGCGTGGCTCTACCACCTACAATATATGTACAGTATATATATATATACTAGCGGGCCCGGCAGACGTTGTTCCGCCCTGATTATAAAAAACAAACTTGGACAAATTAACAGACAGGCAGACAGACGCGGTAGGGGTCTTTGTTTTATACTATGTAATGATGATATATAATTTTTATATATATAATATAATATAATTTTTCAATGAAATAAAATTTCTTTTAAATTTGTATACAACTACAAATACAAAATACATTGACAAAGGAAATGTGAGAATACATTTCTTTAATATTATTACAACTTTAATGGCTGCTTTATTCGGTTTAATAGATACACCAGTCTCCTTAAACCGGCGGAACTCTACGGTCGTAAACGTGGTCTGTTCACTGGCCTAGGTAACGGGTTCAATTGGATCCTCACTTACTCACTAAACACCATTGGTCTAATATACGGAACTAGGCTAATATTCCAAGATATGGATAAACCAGACGGTGAAAGGAGATACGTCGTTGGAGTCGTGTTTAGTGTGAGTGTATAATTATTTAAATAAATAAACTAAATTATATTCTACTAGCTGACGGGGTCACACGTTGCCGTGGCTCAGTTATTACATGACGAATTAAAATTGAAAAAGAAATTTAAAATTAAAACGTGGCGTCATCTATGAAATATCTATAACAGTCGGTCTTACAGTTGTTATTAACAAACTAATTTAAAGCGCCCTCTGTTCGAGACCGATGAAACCTATAATTATTAACAATAATCAACATTGACAATCATTTAATTTGTAATTAAAAAATATTGAGGCCATTAATCGAACTATAGATTATCCTATTTCTGAAGTTGGACCAAATTATACATAAATGTCAATGTTCATGAAGATCGGTTGAGTAGTTTCACAGTTCACTATGGACGAACAACATGACACTAGATTTTTATATATTCACATTTAAAATAATATTTGCTCATGTATTATACGATTGAGTTGTAACGCTCTTTGTTCTATACTAAGAATTTTAATCCTATCGCATCTTTGTTAGCAGCTCTGCTAGTTTTTTAAATGCGCATACTATGTACTATGTGTAACAAACCTCTAAAGAAGTGATGATGGCTTAGTTGATAGCGTGTTCGGATACCGCGTCGATGGACGTAGGTTCGAATCCTACCAAGTTGGAACTTAGTGTAACATGGTGGTAGGGCTTTATCAAAGTCTGTCTTGTTTGCTACCACCTTCAAGTTGAAAATCTGTTACCAAGCAACTGTTGGTGTGTTCCAGCAGCTCTTGGGCAGACGCCTTCTACCTACATACATATATCTATATAGTGTAAAAGAAAACTGCAATTTCGAGGCAAGTAATCGTAGGTTATTTTACTCTTAAAGACTGAGTTGAAGGCCTCTTGTGCCAGTCCGAGTTACTTACCATAATTTGGATCAATACATAGTAGCAGGAACATTACTGCTTTGAGGCAGTTTTTTTTTATATCATAGGAGGCAAATGAACAGACGGGTCACCTGATGTTTTTTTATTTTATTTTTTTACTGTAGAACGGCAAAGTGATTGCAATATGCCTGATGGTAAGCACAGTACAGTCCAAAAACAATGGCGACCACCGAGTGACACACTATCCATCGCCGGTCGCCACTGTCATGCCAGCCTGCGAATAGCTGGATATGCACAGTCTGATTTCGAAACGCGACCCGCAGAAGCGAATTACTATGACGGACTTTTTCGCCATATACATGGTAATTGCGACCCAGTCAGGCTGTAATACCTTACCACCCCGCTTTCGCCATTGCCTTGTCCGTTAATCAGCAGGGTGCACCACGTCCAGGTGAGGTTGGTTTGGGTGTCTCAAGTTTTATGATGTTATTCGATATCCCTTACACCCCAAAGTTAGTTAGTTAAGTGATCACCATCATCCATAGACACTTGCAACACCAGAAGAGTCGTAAGTGCGTTACCGCCCTGTATTTGGGTGAGGGTAGAGAAAATGGGGTACCACCTACAGTGTACCGTACCGATGATGCTTGGACAATCTAATCTTACACGTGTTCTGTGTATGTGTTGTTATCAAATTATGCTGAATACACCTTTCGAATATTTAGACACAGTTGCATGATTCCACAGATATTATTTTCCGCATACATGGCAACACAGTCGATTACACTATGCGTGCCCCACGCGGAGGCTTTTGCGTCAGCCCGCGCAGCGGCCGCGAGCTTGTTTCCTTTAATTGACCGTAAACCAAAAATTGACGGTCTAAGCGCAAGTGGTAAATGTCCACGAAGAGTCATTGGAGAAATTACTTTGGATGATGTACATTTTAGTTACCCTTCTCGGCCTAATATCAAGGTACATATATGTATTAGTTAAACATTTTTGAAGTTATACTTCATTTGGCGCGTTAGGGAAAAATGATGAAGTTAGCTATAGTCAACATTTTAGTTTTTCAAAAAAAGTTACCAACAAAGTAAAAGTAAGGACATCTACGTATGTTTACGTGAGAACTGACAACTGTATTCTAAAGTCTGAACCTATCACACTTTTCTGTATCAGTCCGAATAAAATATATACATATATATATATATATTCTCAAATAATATTATAATAATTTACTGTGATTATAAGTGATAATAATTGTATTCACATATTACTTTGAGTACGTTTGTAGAATTTGGGATTAGTTGACGGTATGTATTATTTATTTATATCATAAACTAAAAATTTTCACATTTTTTAAATGTTTAATATGTAATCATTCACTTATTCACTTATTTATTGTGTAATAAGTTTATAAATAAATTAATAATAGATTTTTATCTTGTTACGCCAAAGAAGTATAACTTCTAACGCATGTACAGAAGTACATACACACTTTTTTTTATGAATTTGATATATAATGTATATAAGAATGTATCTATGTAAAAATGACATCATGAATACAAATACAAAGTAAAAATATTTGATTGTGATTACGGTCATATCCTATATCTAATTATATATAAACTTTTATAATTGTATTTATCAACTTTTTAACTATATTTATAAAAGAAGTTAGTCTTCGAAACAATACTGTGTAATAACTTTTATACATTTTCAGATTCTTAAAGGATTTTCTCTTCATATAAAGCCTGGAGAAAACGTAGCATTAGTTGGCTCCTCAGGATGTGGCAAATCAACTATATTACAGTTACTACAAAGGTTGTACGATCCCCAATCGGGAACTGTTCAACTTGATAAAAGAGATATAGATAAACTAAACATCGGATGGTTACGATCATCTTTAGGTTTGTATCCATTAATTACTGTAAAAAAATGTTTTTAAGGAAGAAAAACTTTTGCGAAAAATTTTTTTTATGCCAATGAGCAGCAAACAGGTAGACGGCCCATTTGATGGTAAATGGTTACCGTCGCCTATGGACAACTGCTATACCAGGGATATCACAGTTGCATTACCGGCTTTGAAGAACATATTTCAATCCCTTTTTAAAGATACACATATCATAACTCTGGGGAATACCGTACCGGGTAACCCATTCCACAACGCCACCGTACGCTTAATGTAAGTTCTAGAATACCTTACGGTTGTAGCTATTTTATTAGGTTTCATCCATCCATCACTAAATATTATAGTAGGGCATTATTACTTTGCACTTCCGCCTTGAATTTTTTGGCCGCTACCACGTCTCACTACAACAAAAATCAATTCTAGGCGAAAATGCAAAGTAATGTCCATCATAATATTTAAATATATTAGTATAATATACACATTTTAATTTGATTAGTTTCAATGGAATTTGAATAACTGTTTATCAGGAGTCGTAGGACAAGAACCGGTACTATTTCGTGGTACGATACATGAGAATATTGCAATAGCGTACCCGGAAGCTACATTTGAGGAGATCCAAAGAGTTGCAAAAATGGCATACGCTCATGATTTCATTAAGAATTTGCCTAAAGTAAGTAATTTAATATTTCATGTAATGGCTATTTCGGTTTTATTTTAACAATTGTCAAATTCATTATGAAGGGTTATGATACGGTTATCGGAGAGCGCGGTGCGTCGTTATCTGGTGGCCAGAAACAAAGGATAGCCATTGCACGGTCGTTGTTACGTGATCCAGCTATATTATTACTAGACGAAGCTACCTCGGCTCTAGATCCCTATTCGGAAAGACAAGTACAAGCAGCACTGGACAGAGCCAGTGTTGGACGTACTACTCTAACCGTTTCGCACAGGTTTGCATTTTCTTATCCTGTTTGGTACAGATTGTTTGACAATTTCAACATGTTTTGTTTTTTTTTCAAATCTCAGGCTGTCTACCGTTGTAAATTGCGATAGAATTATCTGTATGGATCAAGGTGCTATAGTAGAAGAGGGAACTCACGCAGAACTTATGAAAGCCAAAGGTAACAACGACAAAATAAAATAGGACTTACTAAAATGACATTATTTTATCGAATATACAAACTATGTATATTCGCAGGGTTCTTCTATAGATTGGTTAACGCAGGAAAAGAGAGTAATGAAGTTGAAAAGATAGAAACGGTTGCGGAGGAGCCAGATGCTGAAGCAAATGGTCATATAGTGCAAGCACCGCTTGTCGATAACAAAATAAAATCTAATCGAAGAGTTCACAAACATAACTCAATAAGAGGTGAGATTATACAAACACATGTAACAGAATTTTCTTATAGTTTATCTTAATTGCAATATCTAAAACTATTCGTTACTTATTATAGAATCTCAGGAATGGATGTCACCGAGAAGTTCTATCTCATCAGTTATATCCACTGCTTTACAAAATTATGCTTATAGTGCAGAAAATGGACCTGAAGATGACCTGCAAGAACAAGAAGTAAGTTTAGTTTTTTTATATAAGCTATCAATATATAAACTAAATGGTATTTTAAAATACGTTTCAAAATAATTACAGGAGGAAGTCAAACCTTTGAGCAGTAATGATATTTTGAAATTGAATTCACCTGAATGGCTTTATCTAACAATTGGTTCCATCGCTGCCCTTCTTCAAGGTGCTTGCTTCCCAATATTCGCACTACTGTTTGGATATACGAGTGGTGTAAGTTATTTAATATACTTAAATTTATACATTTCATTAAAGTTCAGATATTATATTAAACATACATGTATTTCAGATATACGTATCAAGTGATAAAGAAGAAGTCATATATTTCGCTGATCTGTATTCCGGTATGTTTCTGGTCGTGGCTGCAGTCGCTGGCGTGTCCATGTTTCTTCAGAGTACTACATTTACTATAGCTGGACTTAAAATGACCACGCGTCTTCGATATCAATACTTTGGTGCTTTACTAAGACAAGTAATTCATTGATTTTATTATTTACTAGCTGTGCCCGCGACTTCGTCTGTGTGAAACTGTAAAAAAATAGTGACTAATAGAGTCATCTGAATGTTTTAAATGCATTTACTTTATCCATCTACTTTTCTCTCGTACTTAAGTCGCGTTGTCATTATAATTACAATAACTTTAATAGACCAAACCAATTTTAACTGAACAAAACTAATTGTAACCCAAAGATACACTTTACGATTCTATTAAAAAAGTTTTATCGTGATCGCGGTACTTTCTGTCTAAACAAACAGACAGACATTTTTAAAAATGATTGAAATATATTCTATTGCTTATTCTTAGAAACCTGCAACATTTTTTTTTCACGAAAAATTACGCATCATACAATCTTGTTATATATATGTATAGATGACTATGTTTCTCCCTAAAATGATTGTATGTACTCGTACTCCAGGAAATAGGTTACTTTGACAAAAAGTCTAACACGGTGGGTGCCATATGCGCGAGATTGAGCGGTGACACTGCAGAAGTACAAGGTGCTACAGGACTAAGGATTGGACTTATTCTTCAAGGTGTAAGTTCTGTGGTCATTGGCTTTATCATGGCTATGAGCTACAGCTGGAAATTGACATTGGTTGCGACCGTATTTCTGCCACTAGTATGTATATTTCATTATATGGTAATATCAAAAGATACATAAGTGATAACACCCTATTTGTGTTTTGCTTCATCGTAGATGATCGGAAGCATCTGGCTGGAAGGTGTGATATCTCGAAAATCACAGCAGGACGAACGTGCAGCGATGGAGATGGCTACATCAATCGCCACAGAAGCGGTAGTAAGCATCAGAACCGTTCAAAGTTTAGGTAAAGTAATTCAATATAAATAATAAATATATCACTTTATCGAGTGATCCGTTAACTATAATCTGTTCGCAGGCGTCGAGTTATTATTCTACGATAAATTTCAAAATTCACTCATGGATGCTGCTACATCTGTTACTTCAAAAACAAAGTGGAGGGGCTTAGTATTGGGCTTGGGTATTTACGTCCCATTTTTATCGTTCTGCAGTGCAACTGTTTATGGAGCAGTTTTGGTCTCACGTGGAGAAATAGAGTATAAAATTGTACTGCTGTAAGTCTGCTTAATATAATATAACGTAATAATTAAACTTTATTACTTAGATAACTATCATCATCAGCCTGTAAGAGACTCACTGCGAGGCCATAGACCTCTTCTTGAAAGAAGATATCGGTATAATCAACACTCTGGCCTACGACGTATTGGTGATTTCAAATTAGTAAAATCCTCAATTCTATGTTTTTCCACATATTGTTGTACTACATTCTTGAACGTTTCTTAGGTTCAGGCTTCCTCACAACGTTTTTCTTCACCGTCAGCCGATAGTGTTACCAATTTAATTTAGTAAATGTTCGCGAATTCCGAGAAATTCATTGGTATATGCCAGGGTTCGAACCTGCTTACATCGGGTCGAACAACTTCTGAATGAGTTGATTTTTCCAAAAATTATATCAGAACTTTTTTGTAGAGCGTTCAATTCTGTACAAAAATATTCGATGGAAATTGCAGAGCAATTTATGGTTCATTAGTTACAAAAGTCAGAAAAATAAAACCTTTTTTCCTGTGTAAGTCTTATGAGAAATCGAAAAGTGCGACGCGGACAAACTTAATATTAATATTAAGTGCGCATATTTTCAGAGGCCTATTTTGGCATCGAAATGCAACTTTTGAGCCTGGTTCCTAGAGAGATTAATTTTTTTTTGTTTTTAAACGCCCTCGTGTTTATATCTCTTTTCGCCTACGTCGTGGTTTTCAATTTTGAACTGCCCTAACTTATCTACGATATCATTTGAATTTAATCTCAGTGGATTACGAGACAGAGGACTATCTTTGCCCGCCAACGTTAATCTACTGTTGACTATAAATGAGAAATAAGTAATCGAGCAATTATATGCAAATCAATATCATCGAAAACGATCACTTTTGCAGCGTAAACGAAGCTGTAATGTATGGCGCTTATATGTTGGGTCAATCACTAGTTTATGCACCTAGCTTGAACTCTGCTAAGACCTGTGCTTCAAGAATTGTCGCAACAATTACTAGACAGCCTGAGGTGAGGACCGAAGATTCTGTAATGGATAAGACGGAATGGGTAAGTGTCCTTTAACTTCCAGTTATAGGTCTAAAAATATATTCTCTTTTTAATTATGTTATTGTTTATTTTCAATCAGGTCGCGTCCGGTAGTTTTCATGTAAAAGCTGTGGAGTTCAGCTATCCGACGCGTATGCATCAACAAATCCTCAGAGGTATTAATTTAAAGGTAGAAGCTGGGAAAACAATCGCTTTAGTCGGTTCATCGGGATGCGGAAAGTCTACAATACTTCAACTAATGCAAAGGTTTTACGATCCCGTGACTGGAAGTATAGTAAGTTTCAAAAT
This sequence comes from Antheraea pernyi, assembly GCA_015888305.1. Classification (NCBI taxonomy): domain Eukaryota; kingdom Metazoa; phylum Arthropoda; class Insecta; order Lepidoptera; family Saturniidae; genus Antheraea; species Antheraea pernyi. The sequence goes on from MU158700.1 coordinate 32,712, forward strand.
CATATAGATTCTTTTTTAACATGTTATATTTTTTAAGTTCTATATCTGAGTAAAGATTTATTGAAGTGAAACTTCTTATGGCACGTTAGGAAAAAATTTACGTTACGCGTTAAACGTAAGGTAGGTATGTATAAGTACGTATATGTGTCTGGCTGTGTCTAGCAGTACACTGAATTGAGTAAATACGTAGTATTTATACTATGGGACTTGTATAGTATATATAGTTTATGAGCATTCTGTTATCTATATAATTTAATACATAGAAGTTTCATTTCGTCGCGTGTATACACTAAATACACGCAATGTTCTTTTTTGTATATGTTACATATAACTTCACACATGTTATAATAAGGCTATTATAATATACTTTGAACATATTAGTGGTTAATTTTTATATTTCATAAAGAAGGCTATATTTCAATACATAAAAAAAATGCAGTCCAGTTGTATGGACGTCATCCACGCGACGTCGGTGTTTAAATATGTCAATGTCAATTTAATAATTATTTTGAATAACTATTTCAATAACACATTAAGTACAGAATAATCAAGATGGGTCAAATAATGGGTACATTTACAACGAGACATCTCAATCTTAATATGGACGATAAACCAACATTTAAAACGAACGACGGCTTTTGTTTTAAAAGGAAGGAAAGACAAATGCAAATTCCTCAAGAACATCTAGTATCGGCGAGGATTCCGCACAAATTTCGTGATTATTGCGCTCATCTCCTCATGGACTACTTAATTTGTCGACATGAACATATGCCCCTTGTATACAAATGTCATCAGGAGAAGCATGCTTATATGAACTGTGAACACGCCGATTATATTTTAAGGATGAAAGAGTTCGAAAGAGAGCGACGTTTACGTGAGCGAGAAATAAGAATTAAAAACAAAAACGATGATTGCGTCTGTTAAATCACAACCTGAAGGAAAACCTCATTGTCCGAAATAGAATACCTCCAAGAGTTTTCTATGCACATCAAATTAGCTTCCAATTATTTATTGTTTTCAGTTAATATATCTAGTAGTTAATGTTTAATAAATAAAAATCTTATGAACATGAGAATTTGCATTCACCATCTTTGTGCGTTATTACTAAGTTGGCTTTTTGACCTGAGTTTCGTCCAAATCGTTAATCTATAGCCTAAAAATATTTAAGAAAAAAATCCCATGCCGTTTCACCGTGACTAAATGACGATACTTTTCCCATTCGTCATACAAAGGGTTTTCTTTTCGCTTTTTTTTAATTATTTTTTATCTTGCTTGTTTTATTGAAAAACTTACCAAATATTAATTCTCCATTGACTATGATCCCATGGGATGGAGAAATTTGGATATGGCCATTAAAAATTAAATTTGTATATTTTGATAAGGTCTGCTACTACAGCCGAATCGCGCTTCTTTTGTTTCACTTGTCTAATCTCACCTAACCGAACTAAGACGGGAAAATTGAGAAAAATAAATCGGTTAGGTTAGTTTTTTTTTCGACTGCTTGCTCTTTTATGTCACTTTGATTAGGTTAGGTTAGACTTGCGAAAAAGATAATGGGAGCCGGCCACTGTAGCAGTCGCCGAGCGCGGTGCATTTAATACGAAAGTACCATTTATTTTTACCATTTTCTGTAATAAGTAAAAAAAAGATATTTTACTGTAGATACTTCTATTAATAGAAGTATCAGTTAATTCAATTAGTCGTCACGTACCTGACTAAATTTAATTAAAACAGGAATTGGATAATCGTGATATACGTCGTTCTTTATCACTACCCCGACTGAGGCGACAGCTGGGTGTGGTGCAACAGGAGCCGGTGTTATTCGACCGCACGCTCGCTGAGAACATCGCATACGGAGACAACAACCGTAAAGTGACAATGCACGAGATCGTCGCAGTCGCTAAAGCAGCCAACATTCACAATTTCATAATCTCCCTTCCCAAAGTAAGTATTCGTAAATGTTATCCCTTTCTTTAACTTTCGCCTGATGTTAAATTATTCTGTTACCTAAGACAGTCAACGACCCCCATTGAAGTATTACGTAAGTAGAATTTTTGTAAATTCTAACATAATCCCCCGACCCCGTCTTCATAAATAAGCAAAGCTCTTACCTCCCCCCCCTCTCATACTTACGTACATTTATATGTAGCGATTAAATTTTTTACAAAATCAGAAAAAGTAAATTATAACTATTTCTGACGTAATTACCTCCCATCCCTTGTGTCATCAAATATAAGCAAATCGAAGACCTCCGCCTCCCTTCAGTGCTTACGTAATACTTGAATGACCCTAAGCCTAGAGGATAACTAGCTCTCAAATGCAGCTGCCTTATAGATAATTTATAATTATGCAAGATATCTATAGGTAGGTTTAGCAACAGATTTTAAAAGAAAGAAAGAAAATATCTTTATTGCAGCAAATATACTAACACTATAATGTTAGAGAAATAGAGTAACGAAGATGTATATAACGTGGAAAAATAAAGAAATTAAATGTTAAAACCTATTAAAATTATGCCACGGTTTTACTGCAAAGGGGCACAATTCAGCACATGCTGGCTGTCACCTTTACAAAGGACCCCAGTGCTGATTTTGCATTGTGGCCCTACTTAGCTTGTTTAAATATATAATAATAATAACACTATAAATGTGAGGTATATTATATATAAATGTATATAAGTGGATATTCACATAATAAATAAAGATTCAAATAGGTGAGTTATATAAATTAATGAATAAGTAAAAAAATAAAAAAGTAAAAATTAATTAACTTTAACTTAGTAGTCCATAGTTCCATTGCGGCCCTTTCCTTCATTGTAGGGATTCGAACCTATGGCGATAAACACGGTGTCTCTGAATGCTACCATAAAGCCATCATCGTCCCTTTTCGTTATTGCGTTAACACTCTATTATAAATGTACGATTAACTTTTTCTACTCGTCGTTTGGAGTTCGCAACCTTCAATTAACAGGGTAATTGGAGACGAACTTCTGCTATTTTAAAATTCAGATTAGCAATACAATAATAGTACGTTTAATGATTTTTAATAATGGTGGTTATCACACTAAAACCGTTGATGAGATTTAACGTTTCATCCTAAACAAAAACATTAAGCCCTTTTATTTATTTTAATTTCACTGTTATTGAAACTTTTATCAAACCTATTTCCTATAAAATAACATGAAGTAACTCGAAGACTAGTTAAAATAATTGGTGACATCCTCTGGGAATTACGAGCTCAATATACAACTAATATGTTATTATTATTATTTTGTAGTAATACAATAAAATGGTACGCGTAGACTACATTCTATATACCGAACCATTATTTAATCAATAATAATACTTTGGTAATAAAAGAAATGATATTTTTTATTTTTACACAATGAAATAGTATAGCGACAAATGTCAATGATGGTGAAACTGAGAATTTAAACAGTACACACGGTACTGTATAATTAACTAAATATGGCTTATGATCGTTTACCTCTGATATAGAGATTTATACATATAACATATAATAAAAATCACGAACGTAGAGAGGCGAGTGTATACTCGTATTTTTCTTCGATTATATTGCTTATTGTTGTCCAGGGTTACGATACAAACCTCGGTTCAAGTGGTGCACAACTGTCTGGAGGACAGAAGCAACGCGTTTGTATTGCGCGAGCGCTCATCAGATCCCCGCGTCTGCTGCTACTGGACGAGGCTACATCAGCTCTAGATGCTAACAGTGAAAGGGTAACTATAACATATTACTCATCAATTTCTGTCACTGCTGATATCTTCAAACTTCCTCTGATATACTCATTCTTAACATCACCTTAACATTCGCATCTCTACCACATGTAATTTTCTCTCATCCGTCTCTATCGTAGCTCAGCATTCAGATGCATACAGCATTACTGGTCTTATAATAATGTTATACACCTTCCCCTTCAGTTTCAAAGGCATTCGTGTGTGACCGTGTAAAAAACCGGCACAATCTAAATACTATAAATTGTGACAAACTAGTTGTCCCACGTTTTAGACTTAGTAAAACCGGTAATAGTTTTTTGGGAACTAGTGTTAGATTTTACAACAAAGTCCCAAGGGATATTACCAATTTGCCGGATTGCGAATTTAAGCGCCATGTCAAGCGGGTTTTAGTGTCAAAAAGCTATTATAGAGTGGATCAATATGTGAACGATGGTGATGTCTGTAATTGACTCATCTCTGTGCATCCATTAAAAACGTTTGTGGCATTTACTATTATATATAATATGTTATTTTTCTAAATATTATACACCTATATTTGTTAAAAAGATAAACCAGATCGAGTTTCTTGCCGGTTCTTCTCGATGACTGGGTTGTTTTCCGAACCTGTGGTAGTTTTGACGTTCATGAGTGCCTTCTTGATTTACTATCATCCCTTATGTCATCCCAAAAGAAGCAAATCAAGGACCCACGCCCCCCCTTAGTGCTAACGTAATAATTGAATGACGCCTAACGTGGTTGTTAAATTAATTTTCAGGCGGTAACCGAAGCTCTCGAGAAAGCTGCCGAAGGTCGAACTTGCATAACCATCGCGCATCGTCTGACAACTATCAAAGATGCAGATATTATATGCGTTCTTGATAAAGGTATAAGCGATATTCTGTTTTTTTTTACTTCTGCTCTCTCTTGGTCCGCACTTTTTTAATGTTTTCTTTTATTGTATTAATCTATTCAAAATTTGCTTTAAATGCGGTGCAGCTCATACAGTGAGCAAGGCTTGCGATGTTTGTTTGTCATTATTATTATTATTAAATATTTTATTTATAAGCGACGGATTTTTAATTGAGACTATTGCCTTTATGGTGGCTTCATTATCGTTTTTATTGCCATTTTTAAGTTATAATCCACAATGTCCGCGCCGGAGCGTCCATGGCCCGATGGATGAACCTAACAATTTGTTCATCATTTAATTCGGTATAGTAGACACATGGTGTTGGTATGTCTGAATATCACCACTATAGCATTTGCATAAAATATTAGGAAGGGCTAAAATTGGATTTAGCTCATTTTGCTATGTAACGACTCAATTTCTTATTATCACGCCTAAATCATACCGGCTTGCGATTTGAACCATGAAAGATGTATTTTTTTTATACATGTATATATTCATTTTAACTATTTTTCAGGTAAAATCGTAGAAAGCGGTACTCACTCGGAACTTATAAGCCTTCAAGGTTACTACTGGAAAATGAGCCGAGAACAAAGCGTTTCGTAACGAGAACTCGATGGTCCACAGACACACGTATATCTTCTTTTAGTTATAAGCTAAAAAATACATAAAAATACACTTTGAATGAACCTTCCATTTGTAATACGTAAATTTGTGTATTATATATTAAAACGAGGAAAGCCAAGAACTTTAAGATCATTGTTTATTACAAAACACAACGTAATTAATTTTAATTATTAATAATGTAATCTAACCTTACATGCAACTTTAAATTCATCATCATCTTCTTACCCTTATCCCACCTAAGTAGGGTCGGCACAACATGTTTTCCTTTTCCACGCTCGCCTATCAGATGTCATCTCAGTCATCACACCTTTTACACACATATCATTTTTCACACAATCCATCCATACTTTTTTCGGTCTTCCTCTACTCTTATATCCATCGACCGTCATACTCAAAGCTTTTCTAGTTACATGGTCTTCATCTCTCCTCATAACATGCCCATACCATGCTAACCTATTACTCCTTAACTTGTCTGTTACTGGTGCTATTTTCAAACTTCCTCTGATATATGTTATATATACTGTTACTTCCTCATGTTATATATATATAACATGTAACTTTAAAATATAAAAAAAAAAAAACAAAAACGATTGTTTTTCATTTGTTTTCATTTGAATTAAAACAATATTTATTGTATAAGCTTAGTGGTTTTGTTAGCTTCCTTTATGAGATACTAACTGGGCCCGCGACTTCGTTCGCGTGGAACCTAATGTTAAAACACAGTGACTAATAAATCATCTAAATGTATTAAGTCCATTTACTTAACTACTTTTCTCTCGCGTCGTTATTAAAATTACGATAACTTTTGATAGAGCGAATAGATACTATTCGCTCTATGATTTTCTTTATGAGGTTTCTATCTTGAACGCAGTACTTTAGCAGTCGTACGTGTTCATGCAAACAGACAGATAGACATCTCTAAAAATGATTGAAATGTATTTTATTATTTGTTCCAAGACACCAGCAACAATTTTTTCACAAAAATCTAAAAATTATTGACGTTAGATTTACATTATTATATGTATAGAAGTGGTCGCACACGACTTTGTCTGCGTTGGTATCTTATGACAGCATACCTTTTCTTGCAATTTTGAAGGTTTATGAACCACACGTAGCTGACTTACCGATGGTAGGATTTTTCCAACTCGCTACGACGTTTATCGTTTTATCATAAACAGTATCTTTGCAGCGTACATGTTATTCTGATGTATAGGCTATATTACTGTAACGTTTTATCAAAAGGGAGCGTTCAGTAATTACGTAAGGGGTTTAAGGAGGGAAGGGTGTAGCCAAATCTCACGTGACGGGGTTTCGGCAAATATCACGTAATTCTTTCAAGTAAAAAATGTTTCTAGACTAAAATACGTCGAAATCTGACACAATTCTTTTATATATTAAAATCCATGAATAGATGCAAAGTTATTAAGTATATATATCAAAATATAATGTAATAATATTCTGTTTTTTTTTTTCTTAAATAAATCCGTCGCATATATATCCAAAATACAAATTTTGAAAGGTCTCGCCTGAGATTAGGGGAGGGAGAAAGAGGTAGAGGAAAATCTTCACATCTCACGGAAAGGAAAAAAAACGTCAAAAATCTTTTAATGGACGACCCCAAATCTATTCATGTTTTGTGTGAATTAGTAATAAACATCCCTCCATCATCGTAAAACTTTCTCATTCATAATATAAATAGGATTTAAAAGAAAAAACAACTGAAACACATACTATATTTTATTTATTAATAAATCCAAGAGACGTGTTATCACTAACAGATAATCAACATACACATATATATATTCACTTTATTGTCCAGTCCCATGACTTGAATATTTAATAATTAAGTTATATTGGTAATAAACTTAAATTTGAAATTCATCAACAGAGATCGAAATGCAAATGTTATCACTTCCTATAACATATTTATTGAACTCCATCTAGTCGTTTCATTTTACAAATACTTTCCCTGTTTTTCTTTAATGCAATTATGATCGATGAACAAGAATTAAAAAAATATATAAACAAAAGAAAACGATAACACCGAACTGTTCATATAATTATGTGTAGAAATGTTGACAACATTAGTCCGTTCTTCCACATAAATGTTATAATGAGAAAAACATTGACTGCGCAAAAAAAACATACATAAGAGGTATGCAAACAATAAGCCGCTGTTCACTTTTACAGAAAATGATTATATATTCGTAACTAATACAAGGGCAACGTTTGGATTAATATTGTATCAAATAATTTCAATCAACAGTATTTATTTTTAATGGTACCAATTACTGATAATTTATTTCTTAATGAAGCTAGCTGTGAAATGTAATGTAAAAATCATTATAACTAAATGTAATAATAGTACAAGGGAAAAAATAAAAATAATAAAAAAAAATGTTTTTTATAAATGCGACACATTTATGCCATATACTCAAAATTCAAATTTAGAAAGAGCTCGAGTGAGATTAGGGGGTTCAATACAACTACATATCGGCTTGTAAATTTGAGCAATTAAGAATTACTCACATAACACTGATCTGTTGCTTACGACCTAGTAGAGTCAGAAAAGGACAATTTAACACGGGCACTCTTATGGAAGGACAGATAGTTTAATATCAACATTCTAAATATGTCGAACAACATTGAAATTCGTTAAAATTTTATATTAAAAAAATATAACGAAATTTTTGTTATTCTTAAACATCACAAGTATATATCTCATATAGGACTTATAATTTTCTTTAAAAATATATACGAACAGCTGTCCAAAAGTCTGCAAATTTAATCAAAAACACATCACTAATATTTAATTGGTAATAAAATTACCATAAAACATAATATCAAAGTTTAAATATTTGGTATAAATATAAAGGAACATTTTTAACAAAAAGGTAAAAAAAAAACACTTTTAGCAATGATAATAATTAATAGTAAAATACAAAGCAACATACGATAAAATTATTACCTAATAACAAATAAACAATCTATCCCTTTAATCACAAATACTCAAACAACTCGAACAAACGTTAAAGTTTGTACGTTAATTTTTAATGTTTTTTATACACAGAAATTAATAAAAATACTTCTAATATTGAAACCGTAAAATTAGATTCAATTTTACCGTTAGTTTAAGAAGAAACGCAGTCAGAAAGACATTTGAAGAATGCGTTTTAAATCTATTTCTGTCGCGCTCTACCCGAACTACTGAATAGAGCGTGAAAGAGACAACCATAGCTCAGACAAATTATAGCTATAAAAGATAGATAAAACCATTTTTTTCGTATTCTGGTTTTTCTCATACGAAACTGAACAGTCCTTTTTCCAAAAGTAATATGAGAATAATGTATATATTGGATTGGAATTTGTTTGCCAAATGTTTGACAATACGGCAATTAATCAAATTTCGTGTTTTTACAAGGCCCCACTTATAATAATCAATTTATAGAAAACATAGGAAGTTGGTGGTAATAAATAGATCATATGGTATACAAATGTTTACCCATAGGATTTAAAAAAATGAATACCATTCCTGGGAATTAAATACCCGTCTGCGTTTCCTCTTAATACTAACTTTTATTTACTTATTACCTACAAAAACAAACATTTATCTATACGTTTTTTTAACATATAGATTATAGCCGTCATTCGAAACACATTTAAATTGTACTCATTCATAACATTAACCTATTTTACTGTAGAATTTACTAAATAAAACGGATATATGCAGATACAAATTTATCTATGATTATTTCAACTACATTTTCGATTAAATTCACTTTAAATTCATATAAAATCATGTTAAACAATTATAATTTCTGTTAGTGTTTCAAACCATATTTAAAACCCATGATTGCTGTTAATGTGTCAAACCATTTTTAAAACTTATGATTTTTGTCTACGTTTTGAAACGCGTTTGAAACCACGTTTAAAACTCAAGATTTCTGTCAATATCTCGTAACACGTTTATACCCCATGGAGGCTGTTAAGGTTTCATATTACAATAATCCCTCAATAACATCTCCATATACCCCTATTATTTCTCTCCGGAACATCTGGCTTGCAATGCGAGATAGCTTCAATATCTTAGGTATAGATATTCGCAGCGACCTCAATCTCCACTGCATCTCGAAGACTCGGAATCCTGAACAGGGTGCGACGGTTTTTCACGCCTGATCAGCTATACCTCCTTTATAAGGCACAAGTTCTGCCTTGCGTGGAGTATTGTTCGCACCTCTGGGACGGTTCTGCCAAATAACTACTAGATGCCCTGGACAGGCTGCAGAGACGGGATGTCCGCATTGTTAATGATGCAGACATTACAGAGTTTATAGAGCCGCTTCAGTTGCGCAGAGACATTGCCTCACTGAGCGTGTTCTACCGCCTGTATCATGGCGAGTGTTCTTAAGAGCTATTTCATTTAATCCTTTCCTCTCCTTTTCATAACCAAACCACGCGCGCTGGGCTTCGGAGCCAGTTATACGGTAAATCCTATCTGGGCACGAACTAAAAAGTTCGCAACGCCATCTTTGCCGTACCGTGAAGCCGTGTAACAATCTCTCGGAATGTGTGTTCCCTCCTTCCTATAACATGGGGTCCTTCAAGCGTAATGTGAAGAGACGTTTACGCAGGCCGGCATGACAACGACGACCGCCGAGGGATAGCGTATTTCTCGGTGGTCGCCATTGTTTTTGGATTGTACTGTGCTCACCATCAGGCACAGAGCAGTCGATTTGCTGTGGTACATAAAAAAAATCTGTCAATGTTTCGAACATTCCCCATCATCTCATACATATTTTATTAAACAGAAATTCGTTGGAAGTTGTTTTTTTTAGACAAACCCCACAACTACCCTCAAAATATCAATCTACATAATAATATCATATATTTAGAAGATAAAATGTATATCGTTTAAAAATAATGTTATTAATTTACTTTTAAAAAATATTCATATCTAACATGTTTCGAAAAACCCATTTACACCAAGAACACCCTAAATATAACATTAATCTTGATATATATTCTCCAGACGATCGGCACCGAAGAAATTGATATATTACGAACTATTTGTGCCTTTCTACTTCACAAACGTGACGGTATATAATGTTCGGCGTCCACCAGGCGGGTCGAACCGAACCGTACCGAATCACGTTAATTCGCTTACCATTCATTGACACTATCATATATAAAAGAAGCAAAGCGCTTCGTAAAAATTACACGAAATCCATCGTGTCTATGTATTATGAAACTTATATTTAATTAGGTTTAACCTAGATAAAAATCAGGAATAAAATTTAATATATTATATAGATTTCATGAGCAGGACTAACGTCATCATATCGATAGTGTGTCTTATCTAATTACTTAGTGTGACAATATCTTGTTCCTATGATGATAATATAATTTAATTGATTGATTATTATATAGTATATATGAATATATAGTACACGATAATGTTTAAAACTCTAAGCACATGCTCTAAATTACACTGCCTTTATAATGATTGTACCACAAAGTTTTAGTTTTATTAACGAATACAATATATCAACTAACTTCTAATTCTATATTATTACAGCCACAATTACAGTTGTCGTAAAATCACAAGAAGAAGTCTTCAGGTATCCAAGCATACATAACATTATAAGAGAAAAACAAGGTAACATATTATGACAAACGGTAAAGAAATGTGCAGAAAAACAAAACCATAACTCATAAACACAGGAAACTATGCTGCTAATGAAACATTGCAAGCGTAAATATCTATACGATACACATTGCGTAAATAGTCCAACAAACGTTAAACTATTACATACTCTTTACACGTAATGTAATGTAAATAATTACTTGTATTCAAATTTATTGTTATGATTTTTGATATTAAACCGTATATTATATAAGAGATCAGAACAAATTATTTGACCACACAAGATAATAACTTTTAACTATGTATTTGAAAAGACAATAATTACAAAAGTTATACTAAATGGCACGACTGATTTCGAATGACGTTATCAAGAAACGTTAAGAATGTTAAATTAATTGCACTTCCCATGTCTAAACATACATACAACTACCGACATTGCACATTCAGAGTCTAGGCGTATATATACATGTCTACTTTTTTAATTATTTCCATGTATATTAATAATACTAAATACTTATAAACTACATAATTTGGTATACTTCACGGAACATTTAAACTATACAATATTGTCATGCATATTTTAAATTCATTGATATTATATAAGCCGTAATATAACTATATAACCCTATTTCTGTTACTTAAATGACACGAATATGGTTAATCTATGATTTATGTATGAAATACTGTTACCACCTATAAAAATGCGTGAAAAATTTACGAGTACAATAGATTAATTAACCTAATTTACAAAAAAAAAAATCCACGATTGAACTGAACAAATAAATGATCTATACGCGTCTCTTGGACCTTTTTAAAAGTGGTACAGAAACGAACCACCATAGTTCAGTTCAAATCTTTGAACTATCTTTAAGAGTAGTGCTTACATATTTGCAAGTGTGATAATAATGGATTTAAAGACCAATCGACTGTCAACAATACATTTATCACTGTGTTAGTATCTGAACAATACATACAAAGTATTTTTGTTATCCACGGCCGTAACAGTATTTATATCTCAAACTTCTAAAAATCAACTCGCCATTTAATAAGATTTTCTTTCACTATTCGAAAAAATACTACAAAGAATCAAAATCAAACGATATTTTAATTGTACTGTAGCTAAATCTAGTATTGTACTATACGTAAGATACTGGCAAGCGATTGCGTTTAAATTCAAAATCAGACGGGACTAGTTATATACTTATCAAATTTCATTGGGGACGTGTGTTCATTACGGCAGGTTATTGCGATCTGGATTCGGCGCCCGTCGTTGTTGATAAGTGTTGTTGTCGCGGATCTGTCTGTCGTATTCCTCTGGTAGTGATGGAAATCGTGGATTCCCTTGAGCCTCTTCACGATTTACGTACGAATGTTGTATCTAATCGTGATAAATAAGCCAATATTATCTATACAAGTAAATCACAGATATGCAATACTGATAATGATTTATGATAACTCGGTGAAAAAAACATCGCAACCGTCTCGTGGATTCTATTAGAGAATTTTCTAAAACTAGTTCAGCTACAAGTTAAAAATCTGTTGCCAAATTCCTGGAGCCGAATTCCTTTTGAGATATAGTAAGACAGTTGCACATTGTTCACTAAGCATCAGTTGAAATTATGTTGAAGACACTAACATATACAATACACAAAAAAGATAATATACAAATAATACACAAAATAGAATTACAATTATTTGTCTATTAATCTCAATCAAAAAGATTTCGCAAAATTAAAAAAATATATATATATTTTAATTTTAAATTTGGGATAAAAATATTACATCATGGAATAGAACGTAAAGTATTTTTATAACATTTTATAGATTCTATTACATAATAACTAACGTCTAACATATACAATTAACTACTAGGAATGTTAAAAAAAAACTAAAGCGTAACATGCGTTTACAGTATCTACAATACCGTATTGCCAAATTCTAAATATGCTTTGGTATTCGTTCACAATTTTTAAAAGCCAATAATAATAATAAAATTAGTGTGAGTAACTATGCAATGTGGAGGGGCATTTAAGTATTAGGTAAGGAGGCCTATTTGAGTGTTGGATGTATATACGTTTTTTCAATTTTTTTATTTACTTAGACAATAACAGAAACCAAAAAAATAATAATTAAAAGATTAATAATTTGTATAAAATTAATAATTATGACCATTTTTATTACGGTTTTGTCGTATTCTATAGCACTTTTTTATCAGAAATAAATTAGCGTTTTTTTTTTTGAGGATAAAGATGTCACGGAAAAAATATATAAAATTGTAATTTGAGTACTCTATTATATCAACTAATGTGATCAAACTTCAATAATATTACTTTTATCTAAATAGTCTTTTTCTAACTCAGGATAACTAAATAACACTAAGATTTTCATCAGGTATTCTGCTCAATTTAGCACATTTGAAGAAATTATATATGTTTAAACGAGTTCACACGGAACGTTTTTTGTTTTTTATAATATTATATATAATTTATTAACGCTCATGTGTGTTTAACTATTGTATGGTTCTTCGTATCAATTATGTATAAATGTATGAATATAGAGTATACTCGGGTATATTAATTAGTGTACGGCAACCTTTATCATTTAAAAAGAGTGTTTTCATTTTTTATCGTATATTATGTAATTTATATAATTTTCTTTTTTAATTTTCATTGGAAGACTGTCTAAGTAATACCTGAACTTCTTCACATTATATTTATACGGGTGCTGTAGCTGCCAGTTATGTTCCTAAACTGTAGTCGTCTTACCATACATGAAAATTAGACATGTCTCACCACATTGATTTAAACACAGGAGGCTAAAAACTAACCGGGTTCACGTTAATAATAGGCTGCAATATACCAAGCCTCGCGAGAAGTAGCTGCTCTTTCACTTGGCGCAGTTCCTCCTGCTGGCGGACGATCATCTGCTGCAACTCCTCGTGTTTCCTCTGTAGCTGCTCCTGCCAGAGCCACAAACTCGAATCAAGTTATACATGTACAAACCGAACCCGATACCTTGATATATTTTTAGGGTCTACTTTATAATTTACAATTAAAATATTATTAATGATAACTCTTCATCAATTTAATAATGACGGGGAAAAATGTAACACAGTAAGCATTATTTTCATAGTTTTATTGTTGATGCACCCGACGAGCACAAAAAAACATAAGGCTACCAAATTATACACAACTGTACAAATGAAACTAGCGATAGAGATAGCTTATATCAGATCCTTCCGTAAGGAATTGCCGTTTTATACACCAAAAACATTTTTTTAATAACAAAGTATGCATTTAATTAGTTAAAGTACTGCCCATTAATCTTTATACCAATCACTATTAATATCGGCAATTTCATATGAAAGGAACTAATACAAAATCTACTTCCAAGACCTTTACCAAAAATGAAATCAACTATCGTAATACCTGTTAGTAAAATGTAATATAATGTAGAAAGAACAAAGACAAAACGAATTGCACCCCAATGCAAAAAAATATGGTTGTGATGATAGTTAAAGTAAGATTGCTTGTAAATTCCGAAACAACATTAATTTTCATTAAAAAAATATCAGTTATTTATACAATCTGTAAAAAAGGCTTAGGAGTCATCAAATAATTACGTGAGGGCTTTAGGGGGAGGAGGCCAAGCCGAATTTCACTAAATCTCACGTCGGAGCGAGAGGCGGTTTCAGCAAACGTCACGACGTTTCATTCAAGCAAAAAATAGTGTAAAATCACATGAATGTAAAGCAAAACATGGTTATAGACTAAAATATGCGGAAATCTGACACAACTCTTATATATTTTAAAATCCTTCAATAGATGTAAAGTTATTTAGTATTGATATTTGGAAATGTATTGTACCTAATAATAATTATTACTTATAGGTAGTAAAAAAAACTTAGAAAAAAAAAATCTAAATAAATACTCAAAATACATATTTTGAAATATATCGCGTGAGATTTGGGAAGGGGGAGAGGGGTTGAAAAAAATCTCACTACATCTTACCAGGGCGTAGGGGGGCAAAAAATCCTCAAAAACACTCATGATTTTCTAATATTTTTTTTCCGTACATTCGTTTGTTTTTCGGATTAGTGCAATAAATATTAAAACGTTTCTGATTCACTTAACCGTTTTGTGTAATGTATTTAGTCATTGATGCGTAATACAATATATTGTGCATGACGATTTCGCATACAGTAAGCAGCCGCCTTACTATAATAATACATTAAAATAATTAGGGTTGGATTTAAATTGAAAAACAGTAACATTTCGACATTTTAACGTATAGGTGCATCACTAAATGCTAAATAAACACTGTTATATTATAAATAAAACATTTTACTATCGAAATAACGAACTGTCATAAAGTATTTGATGTAAAATTCAAAGATAACTTTAGAGGTTTCTTTGGGCAAATTATAAAAAAATAAGTTTGACGACTTTGATTAAAAAATGAATACAAACAATAATTATTGAAGTGAAACCTTTAGCCCCGTTGTGATTTAAAACTCGAAACGAAAAAGTAATATTACAAAGAGACAAACATATAAAAACACATGTACATTTGTACGATTTAAGGTACGAAAGAATGAGATAGAACACATTATAGCTGATATTATGAAATACTTATCATTTTTTGATGGTTTCTCTTCTACCGCGTCACCGTTTTTTGTATGTGTGTATTTATCAATAGTATCTTATAATATCGCCACCTGTTTATAGGTTACTACTGTAACAGAGCTATAAAAATCAGCCATGTAATGTGCTAGAAAATTGCGCACATTTTCGGCTAGGTTAGGTTGGCCTGAGGATAAAAAAGAACGACCAACGAACATCACATCATAAGATCGATTTTATTAGAGAACGTGCCATGATTTTTACTTATTATCAGTGTAATATATTATATATAAACTTTATACCAACATTTAACAGCTTTCTCTCTATTTCGCATCTGTATAATTCGAGAGCTCAATATAAACATAACATTGGATAACTTTTTTTTTATGTCAATGGTGGCAAAGGAACATGTGGGTCACCTGATGTTAAGTGATCACCACCGTCCATGGACACTAACAACACCAGTGGAGTTGCAAATGCGTTGCCACCCTTTGGGGGGAAGGGTTAGGGGAGGGAGAGGGAGAGGAGAGGGGAGGGGAGGTGGGCCTCCGGCGCTCTCACTGACCGAACGAAACGCAACAATGCAAGCACTGTTACTTCACGTCGGTTTTCTATGAGAGGGTACTACCCCGGACGAGCCGACCCATTCATGCTGAAACCAGTAATAGTTGGCTCTACCACCATTAAAAACCATTAATACTTAAAACCATTAATAACTTTTTCCCATTCCATAAGAAATATTTAATATATTTCCACTAAATCAAAACCAAATATTACATAATTAAGAAATACTATGAATTTATAAATCAGTTAACTATGCCAAACCTAATGACGTCTTATGTAAGTTTTTCTAGCCGACTGCTACCCACAAAAATATACTTTTATATTATATTATAATATTTTATATTATATTATGGTTTATAATACAATATTATGCATATATTTATATAATTTTCTTTATAGTTGTCAAATGTCATATTTTAACCGCGTATTTACAAGTTTACACACAAAATCACACCAGCACACACGAGCTTATTAGAACGATACAGATTATAATTAATCGGAATTATATAATTGAAGCGAAAAACCAAAAAATTAGCGTGATTATGAAAACTATGATTCGAGGTTAGTATACCTTTGAACAGATCAAGCTATGCTAGCATTAAAGATAATAATTTTTAAACCAAAACCAGTAAATGAGCACCGTCTTTATGTGTGATAATAAATGAATATTCACCACTTTTATGTGGTGAATATTGCAATCAGACGTACCGTCACCATATCGTTTTTTTTGTGAAAACCGAGCTGATATGTGATATTTGCAACAGGCACTAGCATAAGGGGTCTTCCATTAATTACTTGAGGCAATTTTGAGATTTTTTTAACTCATCCTAACCTCCTGGTGAGATTTGTCTGGACCCCTCTCTGAATCCCTAACCTCACGTAAAATCTTTCAAAATTTATATCTTAAATATACATGCATTGGATCTATTAAAAAAATACAATTTGCTTTAACTTATTATTACATTAAGTTGTAATAATTATTAAATTAAATTTCGAAATATTACTACTAAATAACTTTAGATCTATTCATGAATTTTAATAATAAGATTCATGTTACATTTCAGCATATTTTAGTCTAGAAACATGTGTTACTTTAAATTAATTTGATTTACTCACATTTTTACACGATTTTTTGCTCGAAAAACTTACGTGATATTTGCCGAAAACCCCTCTCCGTCCCGCGTGACATTTAGTGAGATTCGGCGTGACGTAAATAAACCCCGCACGTAATTAATGGACGCCCCGTAAGAGTTATACGTGAATAACTTCGGATATAATCATGTATTAGATGTTAATGACATGGGCATATATTGTGAGGTTTTTTAATACCAGACCCAGGACCGCAAGCGAAAAAAACCCAGCAAGTTATTCTCGCGGACGTCACCTGAAGCTGCGCTTGATCCGGTGACACGATTATCGGTAGCGACTGTAGTGACAAAGGTAGTACGCCGGGTACAGCGACCGTGCCGACGTACGGTGATGGTTCCAAATACTGTGCACCGATACCGTGCTGTGGTACTAGCACTGGCTCAGAGACTTTGCGGGTCTGTGGGGGAACATTATCGTCACCTCGACAAACAAAATTCCAGTCAAAACACTACTCATCGACATTTCGACCAGATTGTCATCAAAAAATAATGAACACATATCGAATGTCGTAGTAAAAAGGGGAAGAAAATTGTCGTACAATTATTTGTTAAAAAATGTGTGGTTTTATGAAACCAAGATGCAAATGAAACTATTTTCCGGGTAGCCGGTATTTAACTGAAATTATTCGATATTGGATATTAAAATCGAGTATATTTTAAAATCTTAATTGGAAAATGGGAATATGATAATGAGAAATCATTAGTAGACACAATATCCAAGTATAGATTTTAATTTGAATCTGCGTATTAGAGTAGGGAATACATAATAAATACAATCATTCAGAGGATACAATTATTGGCCTATCACTTTACTACTACTCCGCAGCCGCGCACCGGCTGTAATGCGACATGCGATATATAGACGAAAAAATTTCAGGCGATGAAAAAAACGTTTTACTTGAAAAACAGATGTATTGCCTCTTCTGTGTTTTAAAGATAGTTGACTTATTAACATATATTAAATAATGTTTACGATATACACATATGATTAATTGTGGCCGCGAAATAAATTACTAGGACTACGAGTCAAATTTATTTGACTTTTACTCTTATGGAGCGTTATGGAGAAAACCATTTGAGAACTAATCCAGCAGAGCGTTGTTATTCGACGAAATTCTGCAAGACGCAAGGAATATTTATGTTTATAACTTGCTGCACATACATTAATGCTAAAACACGGTTTGCAAGGTATTTGAAGAATAGGTTAAAACAGGAGTCTATTGCTGTCACATTTTCACGCTTTGCCTTAAGTATTAAATATAACGAAAGAGACTACTGCAGCTCGATCCTTCAACATTGATACAAAATGACAGTTCTTTTTTTGAAATTAAAATAAAAAATATATTGGCCTGTGTCTGTATGTTTTTATTTTATTTATTACTAGCTGGCCCAGCGGACGCTATCCCGCCCCGATATTTAAAAAAAACCTTGACAAATTATATACTTAAACCCTTCTCAGGAATAACTTTATCTACTGATGAAAACCGCATGAAATCGATTTAGTACTTTTTGAGTTTATCGCGAACAGACAGACATACAGACGTGACAGAGGACATTATTATATAATATGTAATGATATTCGACATATTTAGTTACCGAGTGTCTGAAAAGTGCGAAAAATTTTGTTTTTTTATGACAAAAGGATGCAAACAAACAGGTGGGTAGCCTAATTTTAAGTGATCGCTACCGTCCATAGACACTAGCAACACCAGGGGAGTCGCAAGTGCGTTGCCAGCCTGTGTATGGGGGAGGGGCAGGGAAAGGAGAAAGGGGAAGGGAAAGGGGGAAAGGAGGTGGGCCTCCGGCGCTCTCACTGACGGGACGAAACGCAACAATGCAAGCACTGTTACTTCACGTCGGTGTTCTGTGAGAGGGTGGTACTACCCCGGACGAGCCGACACATTCATGCTGAAACCATTAATGGCTTCAGCGTGCCTCTATCACCATTTAAATGACATACAATACAATGGTGAAACACTGAAAATTCCAAATTGAACAGCGACGGGACTCACCAGATATTGTTATTTTAGTTCACTTCGCATACATTATAAAATAGTTTTGTTCGACATCCAGTCTAATAAGTCGTCCGGTTCAAATCTAAATTACGGAAATTCTAAAAAGTCGTTGGTACACACCGGGATTCGAACCTGCCGATATTAGATTGATATTCTACTGGTCAAACCACTAGACCACCACGACACAAAGTCTAAACCTTTCCTAATATAACTGATAGTTATAATGATCATCACTTTCAAGTAATATGCTTTTTTTAATAACTATCAATTTCAGAGATAAATTAGGATTTAGATATATAAAATGACGCGAATGAATAGAATGTAATATCAGCGATAAAAGGGCTGATTTACTAAACTGCAACATGTGAAATGTACATTACTCCATTATCCTTTTTTTTTTAGTCCGGTGAAGCTGTAGAGGCCTCCAAAAAGGTCAATAGCGTAGTCAGTTCGAAAAAAAAAAACTTATTTTGGCAGGTACAGACATTAAACTATTCATTCCGCTGCTGGGCTAAGACCTCCTCTCGAAAATCGAATCATAAAGTATTGGTGATTTTATACCCTGGGAATTGTTTTTTTTTTATATATTTCCCTAATAAAGTACAAGATTTGCTTCACCACTAGCTGATAGTAGTACCAAATCAATTAGTAAATGTAAAGGAAGATGCGGACTTGCGGATATTAAATAGGTAATCCATTTGTATATAAATAACCACTCTAAAAAAATAAAACATTATATAATGGTCTTATGATAAAAAAAAGAGAAAAATAATGGCTATTCAAGTATGTGAGAAGTTAAACTAGTTTCGTCGTGAATATAAAATAAAGGATCTTTTTATACATATTAATCATATTGATTTGAGTCATAAGATGAAACGACGAAATGAAATTTTAATATGAACAAAAAAAGAATGTATGAATAAAATATACCAATTATATAAAATATTACATATCTTTCAAATAAATTGTTCATGTAACATTTTAAAAGAAACTGTGTACCAATTAACTTCACTGTGTGTTACATCGTCGCGAGCAACTTCCGTTTCAATCTAATACTAACTTCACTGTATGTTACATCGGCGTGAGTAACTTCCGATCTAATCTAAAAGTAACTTCGTGGTGTGTTACATCGGCATACACAACATCCGTTTTAAGATAAAACAGCGATGACAATAAAGTGTAACTTAAAAAAACACCGACATCTGTTTTCTTTAGGGTGTAATGTGGTATGTGTGAGTGCTGGTACATCGTGAGGTGGGGTTTCGCGTTGAATACTTACATCATGCGAATTGTTCCTGGCGGAGGACCTGGACTCGCCTGAGACCGAGGCCGTGTCCGAGACGGAGGGCGCGTAGGGAGGCTGCGACGCCCTGGACCAGGACACGGCTGTAGTACTAACCGTCTGGACAGTGGAAGCCGTGCCGGTGGTGCTGCTGGCTGATGTCGACTTCACCGACGCAGGCTATCGGTAACACCACCCCCTCTCTGTTACTTTTTTGTTACAAGGTAACGAGTTACAATATAACCAATGGACAAAGTAACCCGTCACAAAGTAACAAGTAACAACGTACGCTTTCAGAGAAAATTTGAAGCCTGACTGATAACCAGCACCATTCTGTAACTAACGTTACAGACGGCAGTACGCTGACGCCAGGTTTCTTTGTCATAATATTAACTTTTTTTATGTTTAAGAGTTCTTTTCTAGTTTTAAAGTAACAAAGTAAAATCTAACCCCGGTTTGAAGCGGTCTTTTAAAACATGATAAGCGAACATATTCTCGTGAGACTCGATAAAAAATGTTTTTTTGGTACACCACACTTGTACAGTGAGCCGTGCCGTTTCCAGGCATCATGATATTACCAACATTCATTCGCCCTATAAAATAGCTTTTTAACATCAAAATCCGTTTGACAAAGTAATTGAAGTTACTATGCGATAAATAGCTAATACCTTTGCGAAAAAGTTTACTAGATTCGAGTTCTAAACTTTACATTACTAAGAAGTTTCATCAAAATCTATTGAACTAAATAGTTTGTATAAAAAATTTACAAATCCATCGACACAAAATAACTCAATTATAAATATAAACAAGATTCAATCGCGATGGTTATAACGTGTAAGTTACCTGCGACAAAGGTTGGTAAGAATTGATATATGGGTCGCTCCCCTCAGACACGTAGGGAGGTGAGGGGGAGACGACAGGATTTTCAGCTGTCGCGTCTTCGATCGTGCCGCGGTTTAAATCCGCGTCACTCATGACCTCACCCTCCACGCTCTCCTGCTTCATATCTTTCTCCATATCTGTATAACTATAACCAAAGAACGTCATTCAAGTTTACCTAAATATATAATAATCCAGTGGCATGATGTTTGTGAACGATGAACTCCGAAACTACTCAACCGATCTTCATGAAACGTTGCCATTTATGTATAATTTGGTCCAACTTCGTATAAATTATGAAATTTATATTTGGATTAATGGCCTCAGTATTTGTTAATTACAAATTAAATGTTTGTCAATGTTGACTATTGTTATTATCTGTAAGTTTCATCAATCTCCAACAGATGGCGCTTTAAATTAGTTTGTTTGCAGAAAACTGTATATGTCTTATAGATGACACCACGTTTTAATTTAGAATTTCTTTTTCAATAACTGAGCTACAGTAACATGTAGCTGTGTCATCTAGTATATGCATATAGAACATACGACAAAGAAGGACAAAGATTATAGACCATGAGACATACTAAACAACGACACGTTCTCAGCCATTGGCCTAATTTAAGATTTTAACTAAGATAATTTTATAAATTTTAATTTAAGATAAACCAGATCGAGTTGCTTGCCGGTTCTTCTCGATGACTGGGTTGTTTTCCCGAACCGGTGGTAGTTTTGACGTTCATAAGCCTAAACTGAATAAAGTATTTTTGATTTGATTTGAATGGATTTTCTCGGTGTCCATATTTTTCTACATATTTCCATTTGGACAAACGCTTTAAAACATACCTAACGACTCTGTGAGTACAGACGATAAATTCAGGCTTCGAATTCCACTGATGATAAGTTATATAGAACCGTGTCTGTAGCCAAATCCACTGTTGCCCTTTCGTCAAGAATCGGTAGTAACACGATGTGAGTTCGCCCTTTTGCATTACTGTAACAGACATGTCTTTTTTTTTATATGTGTTTATAGTAGAATAAAGAATGACGTTATTTACGCTTTTTTCTCAACTGCAAACGTAAGGCTATGGGGGAGATTTTGATTGTTAACATTTTGTGCACTTCACCTGTGCACAATAACCGAACTAAATTACGTAAAACACCACTAATATCACAAAATATAGATGCAAATAACACAAGATTACGAATAAATTATAAAAACCACACACTACATGACGTTCCAACCATCCAAGATCCAACCATAAACCCCAATATTTTTGTAGCATGTTTTTTTTTAATGAATATAATCACGATTGCGATTACTTTTTTTTAGTTTTAATTTTCTGCAACCAAGCTTCTAGTAGATTATTAATGCCATTATGTAGTAGGTAATGCTACAAGATGCAAGTTGCTGCAAGATGGTGGCCGTCTTGTTAGAACTTTCCAGGGAGTTTTTGTTGCAAGTCAGAATCCATGCTCGGTGGTAATGTTTCCGACTCACTTCACATGTGCACAATAACCAAACTATATTACGTAAAACGCCACTAATACTACAGAATATAGATCGAAATAGCACAAGGTATACTTCATGACATTCCAAGATGCCGCCAAAAACTTTTGCGAACACTTACAGGCCTCGTGGCAAGTGATAACTTTTTCCAAGTCGTCGAAATGATAATAGTCGTATCCGGAGGTGCCGAGTACTTCAAACGGCAAGTAGCCGATGATCGGAGGCGCTCGACGATCCAAGAACAGAAACTTCCATTCGAGACTATGCCGGGAAGTAAACTCGTTTCGACTCGAATCGACGAGGGACACGTCGCGTATCAATTGGGGATTGCTAAGACGACCCGTGCACACGAAAAGTAACCTGCATATTTGTATCATTAAAAAAAAACACAAAAAATGTGTGGTTTTGTGTAACCACGACGCAAGTGAAACTTTTTTTTGGATCGTAGACATTTAACTGAAAAGTTTCGGAAAGATTTTCGATGTAGGGAATTACAATCAATTTAAAAAAAAATTAACTTAATAATTGGAAAATGGGAAACCAATAGTAGTCAAGATATACAAGTATACATTTTAATTTTAATCAGCGTATAGAGTATAACATAATAAATACAATAATTCAGATGATACACATATTATTGGCGTTAGATTTCACTTTATCTGTACTCCGCGACCGCACGCCGGCCGTAATGCGACATGCGATTGACAGATGAACGAAAACATATAAGGCGATGGAAAAATGTTTCGCTTTCCACATGTTGTTGTTGTTTGAACAATAGTTGACTATTAAAACTTTATTTTCATTTTTTGAAATGGAAATTACTTGGGCCGCAGTAAGCGATTTAAGAAAAGGTAGGGGAAAACTTATGGACTCGCATCACCGATGACGTCGACATGCTCGTGGCGTATTGCTCTTGCATCAGACTAGCGACGTGTGTATGTGTATGTCATATCGATGTTTTGTATTGAGCTTGTGCAGCTCACTTATGTTATTAATCTCCATTTAAAAATTATAAAATTCAGACTATAATTGATTTCAAAATTTAAAAAAATACTCAGTTATTCCATTATTTTGAGTTTTCACTTCTGTCGGCATTTCTTATGACTTTGTTATTAAAGATCAATAATATGCCTTCATACACAAAAGCACTGGGTTGCTGACTAACTGATAATCACATTATGTCTCAAAGAACTGGACATTTGTAGAAAGCAAAAGAACATAGATTTACAGTATAATCAATTGAGACATTAAATTTAAAATAGGATGGAGACGTAAATTAAAAAACACATCGTTTGGCAGTTATTTTTTGTTTACACAACTAGCTGATTCCCGCGATTCTGTCTGCGTAATTTATTATTGTAATTGTTTTGTTATATCTCAAGCGGCAGCGGTTTCGACGAAAGCTCCCAGACGGCTTGACTTTTTCCGACACTTCCACCAACTATCGTTATATTTCAACCAAATTAAACAAAATCTTAACATATTATGTACTTAAATCTTCCTCGTGAATCACTCTATCTATTAATGAAAACCGCATGAAAATCTGTTCAGTTGTTTTTGAGCTTATTGCAGACAGGCAGACA
This sequence comes from Antheraea pernyi, assembly GCA_015888305.1. Lineage (NCBI taxonomy): Eukaryota > Metazoa > Arthropoda > Insecta > Lepidoptera > Saturniidae > Antheraea > Antheraea pernyi. Next base: position 57,227 of record MU158700.1, read on the forward strand.
GACAGACGTAGCAGAGCACTTGGTTTTATAATTGGTAGTGATAACAAAAAAAATGTAGTACTAAAATTCATTATATGAATTGTGGTTCATTATTTTAATGTTATTTTCACTAGAAACATGGATTTTAGATTTTACACGACTGGTTCACTGTTATCATGCACGTGCATTTCATCCGGTCATAGTGACTCAGTTTATCGCTTAACAGCGATGACTACCAACGGATTCTAACATATCATCAGGGTCGCTGTAAATTTTATTTTTTTACCATCAAATACAGTACCGATCACTACTAAAATATAAATATATTTGGCGACTAGCGGTTTCTCCTGCGTTATTTATTATCTTAACAATATATCTCGTGTGCAGAGGAACAAAAATAAAGTAAAAAAATAATTTGTTTTAAAAAAATCTGTAAACAGCGTTTACTTTACCTCTCTTGCGCACGCGCATCACACCGCTTGCCCCAATTCCCCACGGTAAGCAAACACACATCGTTGAAAACGTATTGCTTATAAAACCCATAGTTTCTTAATAATTATATTTTAAAATATCGTGACCTTTAGGTAAGGACCTAGTATTTGAGAATTTTAACAAAAAAAAAAGTATCGAGGTCTATCGAGTGATTGACCTTGTGTGTGTTGTTTACGCACAACGACAGACCTCATCATTTTATTCATACTAGTGGGTGCCAAGTGGTCGACATTCGACCATAGTTCATTGATTTTTTAAAGGGATAGATATTATAATAATAGTTGTATGTTATACTATCATTGTAGAATGTAGAATGGAAAAGGGTAATTGGAACGTAAGAGTAAAATAATACATGCAGTCGAGCATAGCAACCTCCTTCACAACCTTTTTTGAAGTCCTTTATTGACAGATGTCAAAATGTCTTTTTTATTTACATGTGTGTATATGTTGTATAAAATAGAAGCAGTAGTGTGAGTAATGCATATTTTAATTAATTTAATGTACTTCTAATGCATTTTATATAAAATAAATAGCTTTCTGCACTTCTCCTCCATATAAATTTTAACTATGCCAAATTTCACGTTCATCCGTTCGCGCAATTCCGTTAAAAAGGGATACAAAGTTTAGGCTTCACGTATTAATATATAGATGATAGACAGATACGATAATAAAACAATCTGACCTGTTATCGCTTCCTTGCCGATAGTGAGATAAATCGTCAGCATGCAGAGATTCTACATTTGATCCTATAAAACATAAATAAATGTAAAATTAATATCAATTTATTGTTGAACCTGTTTAAAGAGTTCATTTCAATTTCAATCATTTAAAAAAATATAAAAAAATAATGATACTGGATATCATGATATAAGTTCACGATAAACTCCGGAAATATTCAAGCGATCTTCATAAAAGATGGCATTTATGTATAATATGGTACAACTTGAGGATAGAATAGTTTATATTTCAATTTTTTTTATGTCATAGGTGACAAACGAACATGTGAGTCACGTGATGGTAAGTGATCACCACCGTTCATGGACACTAACAACACCAGAGGAGTTACAAGTGCGTTGCCACCACTTGGGGGAAAGGGTTAGGGGAGGGAGAGGGAGAGGGAGAGGAGGGGAGAGGAGAGGGGAGGGGAGGTGGGCCTCCGGTGCTCTGACTGACCGAACGAAACGCAACAATGCAAGCACTGTTCTGCAAGCACTTCACGTCGGTTTTCTATGAGAGGGTGGTACTACCCCGGACGAGCCGACCCATTCATGCTGAAACTAGTAATACCACCACCTTAATTGCCTAAATATTTTTTAATTGCAAATTAAATGAAGGTCAATTTTTATTATTGATATTAATTGTAAGTTTCATTAGTGTCGAACAGGTGGCGCTTTAAATTATTTGTTAACAAAAAAAAAAGGATCTATTTAGTATAAGCAATAAGTGCAAATACTTACGGAAATGCCCATTAAATTGGATTAGTTCATAGGCAACGTCTTCTCCGTATTCCGAACTACCCCCTCGTCGTATATGACATTGGAACTGTATTTCGTTTTCTGAAATAAATAAAATCGTAAGAAATATTAGTATCCATTTATTTAGATCGATTCCCCCTTTTCGCCCAGCTTATAACTCATAATTCAAATAAATTACAACACTAATTGTCTCTAAAAGCAGATAACAACATCAAAAATAAATATATAATAATATTAAAAAGTGTAAACAATTTGATTCGTTCTCTATCCTTCTTCTAATTGACTTCTCGGACAAACAATCGTTTTTGTAACATTATAATTTAATTTAATTTAACAGACAACTTTTCATTTCGATATCCTATACAAAATATATATTATAGATACCTTATATATGTTCCATATAAAAAAGTTATAATATTACATTATTATAATATGAATTTGGGAATCTAATTTTAATCATTGGCAACACTAACCGAACTCCCAATAAGACAATATAAATTTCGCGTATCAGCAGCAAATCTTCGCAAGCTAACTATAGGTATAAGTAACCTACTTCACACATTGTTTTAAATTTGTTACATATTATTAGATTCATACATTTCCGAAAAATTGACCGCGAATATTCAACATAATGAGTATATTATTTTTATTGTATAACCCCAACAAACGAGGTCTTCTTGAGACCTTGGTAGTTCATATAGGGACAATGTTTTTTGATGTGTTAATCAGGGCAGGAACCTTAATCGTTGTAGCTACAAGAAAGCGTCCTACGAAGCTATGAAGACCTCGATTACAGTATAAGTATAAGATACAGTATGGAAACTACCTACAAACGCTCGTACCGGCACACTCACACAAACATGTGCATCAACGAGACTCCTAAGGGGTTCTCGCGGAGCTGTCCATAGAGGACCTTTTAAAATCTCTAGTCGATGCGCATGCTTGTGTGAGTGAGCCGTTTTCGAGCGTTTGTAGGTAGTTTCCGTACTGTCTCTCATAGTTATACTGTAGCCATGGTAGGTCAATAGCGTAGTCGGTTCGAAAAAAAACCTACGAAAAATAGTGGCAGTCCGTAAGAAAACGGGCAATCTGCACACTTTTTAACAACAAACGTTCCTGGCTCATTTGTTGGTCACAAAATTGTATAAGACCTAATGAATACTCAATATGCCAGATAACTCAAAAACGTTTTGCATACTTTTCGCAAATAATCTTGGAGGCGTCGATAACTGTTCCACCAAAAAAAACTGCACGTTCTTTTTACATTAGGGGCATTCGACGCCAAATGGGACGAATTGAAAAGTAGCCCTCCTGGTAAATTTTGATATTTTTTTATTATTCGCTCAAAAGTTTTTTTTTAGCTTTTTAATTTCCCTAAGTATAGTCCAAATTAGTACTATTTCTTGTTTTAACATGACCTTCACAGAAAAAAATAAATCGAAGATATTATAATTTAAAACAAGAAAAAATCGAATTTTAAAATTTAAATCGAATTTTGAAAAATGAATGTACCCTTCGTTTTTTTTAATTTTAAACTTCTATCCATTCCTCAATTAAGTTCGGTCGGGTAATGGGGTTACTGTAATTACTATTTGTTTTTGTTGTAGTCCGGTGAAGCTGTTAAGACCTTGCTAGGTCAATCATAGTCAGTTCGAAAAAAAAAATTCGTTTTCGATTTCGTTTTGTTGATTTCAATCGCCGTTATTACGCGATTGTGAGTTAACAAAGCCGATTCATGAGACATGCCAATGAATATATCGTTTCATTTGTACTTATCGAACTTGGTGAACCGGCACTCGATTATTATATCCTATTGACCGATCTGTACATATGAGAGTCTATTGATTCGAAATAATACAAACACAGTCAATGTTTCCATTAGAAAACTAGACATTTATTCACTTGATTCATACCTCCTAGTTAAAGTTCTATACTCATGTAGGGGGCGGGAGCGCTATCGCATCACTACTTTAACTGTAGAGGACAATGTGACTATCAGAAGGTACGGAGGAAAATTAATGAAATGAATGTTACTGTAGACTGTATAAAACCAACGAGAAAGAAAAAAAGAAAAACCAAAATCAATTAAACGATTGCGCGCAGCAAATGGCTACAATTAAAAAGCGATGCTTACACACATTGACATACATAACACTGATTTAAATAATAAATATATAAAGGTAATAAGTATTTTAAAACAAAAACATTTGACTTACGTGTAACAATAAAAATTTAATATAATAGTAACCTTTTCCTGTATGTGTGGGATCAGTTATGTTTCCGGGGCTCTGCAGGAGACTATATAGAGTCTGTTGATCTTCCTCAAAGACCAATTCGAATAAGCTTTTATTTATAATATCAACCTGAAATGTTAAGACCTCAGTTTTAAACAAAACATTTTAATCCCATTTAAAACTTACATTTTATAACGAATCTGAGTTCAAGCAGTTGCTCTGTGTGTTTTAAAAGAGTTTAACATGAGTAATAATATATTAAAGTCGTCGTGGTTTAGTGTTTGACCGGTAGAATATCAACCCGATGTCTGCAGGTTCAAACCCTGGCGAAAACTAACGAATGTAAAGGAATTCACATACATTCACTAATTAAAATTGATAAGAGCATCGGCTAACGATCAAGGAAAACATCGTGAGGAAACCTGTCTTCTTCTGCCTTAGTTTCTGCTACATTGGAAGCGATATAAGCAATCAGAAGGTAAAAGAAAGAATACATTAGTGTTTTATAGAATTCACTGCACATCACTAATCGACATTAATTGTCCGGATGGTAAAAATCAAAAGATAGGATAGGATAGGAAAACTGGGCAATATAGATGCACAAATACCAAGCTATGATGGCAAACAATACAAAATCAAATAGACATCGTATAGAAGACAAACACGCCGAAATAGTTACACAGGAAATGCGAAATTTTTGGAATAAATCGTATGACAAAAATACTGGGTGTTTTGAACTGGAAACACATAAAAAAACGAAACAGATATTTTCAAGGTAATATAAATCACGTGAAACGTTAAGTTAGAAGAACAGGAGCAGGTACACAACTTAGGAATAATGCAGATATGTCACGTGTTGCGTGGGTGCGGGCACATACACTGGAGTTTGAGCACAATTGCAGCATTGACCCATTAGCTATGTAGGTCGGGTACGTTAGTTATATTATTTAAGACCGAAGTCTCAAGTATAGCACTCATCGACATTCAAGCATTACTGAAAGTCTGACGATGGTTTATAATGAAGTTTAGCCTTATACAGTTTATGGTATACATATACCATTACTGCACAGATCAACAAATAAAAACAATCTTGTACTAGTCTTCGAAGACATCTTTAGCCTAAATTAATACTTACTAGTGGGCGCCCAGTGGTCGACATTCGACCATAGTTCATTGATTCTTTAAAGTTTATTAAATTGTTTTAAACTATATTAGGGTTTTCACCATGGTTACTCAGTTATTTGCCACGTTTTTTTAAATTACATAAACATTAAAAAAAATCTATGTGTAAATGAAAATTGAAATTAATTATAAATTAGAAGCAAAAGACAGGCGGTTACATAAGGTGGTAAGGCTCTCAAATTCTAAGTAATGATAACTTTATGAAAATAAAGAGATTTATCGCAACTCATGACACAATTTTCAATTAATTTTACACGACACCATGAGTGGGTGGTATTTTTGAGTGATATTGAATTAAAGGTAGTCTGTTCATTATGAGAAATAGTGATATGCCCAGAAATAGTGTATACTCTTTTGGAAAAGTAATCGATACACGGTAGAATCAAATGATGAATCCAAAACAAAAATGTTTTTAATACTGCCATTAACTTTTGAAAATAAATTCAGTTTTGTTCAAAATTCATTATCAACTGTTCTAAATATAATTTCTACATCAGATTGAACTGCATTATTGTAATCGCGGAGGCCGAAGTCATGGATTACTTTTATGAACAAAAAAAAATTCTTATTGTCTGTCGGATTTTGCAGGCGCAGATATATTATTTTCAGAAGAATAATCGCTGTTACATACATACAAACTCGTTTTTTTAATAAATGGCATAACCATAGACATTTATCATGAAAAATATTATAATGAACGTCAAACTCCGTTACATATATTTGGAAAAATAAAAAACATTTGTTTTAATATAACAATTTTTGTCATACATTTTTTACATTACACTTACATTTTAACGTTTGACCATAATTTTAGCTGACATTAAATGATAATGTGCCCCAAGATAGTGACACACTAAACCTAGATAACCTTAGCATAAGATTTTCAACCTGAGGATGCTAACTAATAACCAAACAACTATTAAAAACAGCCTACCACTATGGTGTACTACCACTATATTTTCCTTAACCCACCCACCCACCTCTCATTACAAAATTCGAACCTATATTAATGGCCGCGGTTACCGAATATTATTAAGCCACCATCGTTTAATTTAATAAATGATAAAAATCCTAAATGTACTACATACCGGATTATAACCCAGAAGAGAACTGATGCTCTCAGACACGTAATGGATGCGGCCGGAGGTAGAAAATACGACCACAAAACCCTCTAAAGCTTCGAGAACTAGATACGTAAATTCTTCATTCGACAAAAACGTCGGTTTCCAATCGTCTTGAATGTCGTGCGCACGGGATCTTACTGTAATTTCTTAAATGGACAACAAATTAAATATTAGTAAATACAATATTTAAAACAACAATAATGATAATAGATTACAAGATGTGTAGAATTCAATCCGCGAAATAACCAACTGTAATGGACGGGAATCGCGAATAACACTAAAATTCCTGAACAGAGCGACCTTATTTATATACAATATTCCGGGTACTGACGCAGTCTAGACCATTGATTGAAAAACGTGACGTAGTATTGTTGCAACCACGTTTAGCGGAAACACCCACCCCTAACTCAGGTCGCGTGTCCTATAGTGGTTTTCCACGAAATCATATCGAGAACGCACCAACTTTAACACTTTATAGGTTTTAGCGGTTCACCAGAATCTCGCATTGTGTTAATTTATAAGTCGACTGTGTGTGGGCAGGAAACGCTCGACCTACGCTTTAGATGTGTTACCGGTAAACGTGGTGTTTTCCCAACATGATAACACGCCACACCTAAAGGGATACTGGCTGTCAGATGCTAGACTACCAAGGTGGACATTAAACAATGTCCAATGGAAATTATGATGCTATCACAATTTTTAATGCATTTCTAATGAATATTCATTATACATACATACATACATATATATATATATATATATATACATGTATATATATATATACGTATATATATGAACGCTGGAGCAGCGTTTATGCATATTGCCCAAAGTTAAAATATTT
>MU158700.1:64858-100031 GCA_015888305.1 Antheraea pernyi
TGTGTTCAGTTCTTCACAGTGCACATCTGCAGTAATGCTCACCCCGTTTGGTAAGAAGTTGTGATGAATCACACCGGCGCTAGACCATCAAACAGTGACCATCACTTTTCTAGGGGTAAGTTTTCGTTTAGGGCATTGTTTAGGTGCTGAACCAGGATCCAACCAACTTGCTGAGCGCTTGCGGTTATCAAACAGAATCGATTTTTCATCGCAGGTAACAATGCGGTTCAAAATTCCTTCATCTGTGTGTCTGTTGAGCAGTGCAAGGCACGTTTCGACGCGTACTTCGCGCTGGCAATCATTGAGTTCGTGGGGCACCTATTTGTCAAGCTTTTTTACCTTGCCAATTTAACGCAAATGAACCAATATTGTTTTGACGCTAACGTCGAAAGCTGCTGCTAATTCAGCCGTAGATTGTGTATCATCAGCTTCCACAATCGCCTTTAATTCGTCATTGTCGAAGTCTTCGGACGACTGCAAGGTTCATTTTTCAGGTCGAAATTCCCAGAACGGAAGCGAGCAAACTAATAACAGGTGGTGCGTTGGTTTGTAGTGTTCGCTCCGTAAACGTCGTTGATGTTGCGTGCCGCTTGTGCCGCGTTACTGCCACGACGGTACTCATATTCCATAATTACTCGAATTTTTAACGTATCCATGATGACAAAAAAGATTGAAATGCGATGAAAATGTAACACTAATCAATAACCAAATGACTACTTGCAAAAGCAAAAAGAATTCCATATTTAAAAAATAAAATTAATTTGAAATTAGAATTCTTAGCCAAACAAAAATTATTTTGATTTGGAATGGCCAGTACTGCAAAACGGCAATTTCGTAGGTAAAGAAAGACCTATTATATTAAGGTGTGCCAATAAACGACGATTTTTTTTTTGCTCTTAGCTCAAAATATCTCAGCAGAAGTCCCAACAAAGCTCCTGTTAAAAGCAGAGCTCAAAATTCCAATTCTAAGAGGTTCTCCATCGAAGAGTTTTTTATTACTTTTTTGTCCTGCAAATGTGAGAAAATTATATCTTTTTCAAACGAATGAATGGACCTTTTTTTTATTAAATTTAGTACAAAAAATTCTTGCAGTCAAATTTCTATCTTCTATATTTGATTTGTTATATAGCTTTGAAATTCAAATTTCCGGTTTTTTGCAACCTCAACGTTTAAAGGACTGTATTACAGCCAATGGAGACCACTTCGAATAAGCTTTTTATATTTTAAATTGTTTTATATTTATGTATTAAACTAAGACACTGTAAAAGTAATAAATGTTATTTACAATAGAAAATATTTTTTTCTTTGTTTCAGTATTTATAGCAAGACGAGGTACATAGATTAAAACTCGACATCGACGATTTAGTACAATTACAAACTGGGGTTTCGATGCATTAATTTCTGATTGAATATTGGATACAATATACATGTTAAAGAATTTGTAAGTTTAATTGCCGAGAAACTTACACCCTTAGTAGACACCCTTTGTGAACGATTTTGTTCATCGAGATGGCACTACAATATCTATTTGTACATCGTATATATATGGAAAATCTTTCTTTCTTTCTTTCTTTATTAAAATAAATATTATAGCTACGTCCATTCTTGACTGATGCACAGAGAGAGGTGTTAGTTACAGACATCAAAATCGTTCACATATAATATTGATCCACCCTATAATAAGCCTTTAGATATCAATACCATGTTAACATGCTGCTTCAACTTACTATCCGTCAAATCAATAATATTCTTTGCGGCTTTGTTGTAAAATGTAACACTATTTTTCTAAAAAAACTATTACCGGTCTTACTGAGCCTACAACATGAGATGACGAATTTGTCGCAAAAATCTCTTTCTAGTTTGTAGTCCGGTGAAGCTGTTAAGACCTTACTTGGTCAATAGCGTAGTCAGTTCGAAAATAAAAACTTTCTAGTATTTAAGTTATGACGGTTCTTTATTAAGTTCTGCTTTTTTTAAGTTTTTGCGTACATACATTGAGTCATCACTAATTTTTAACGAGAGAGCAAAGTTAAGACACCCAGTTTCTGAAATTTAATTAATGATTCGTTAGGCTCGATGTTATAAATTGCGCGTATCGCTCGTTTTTCTAGTAGGAATATAGTATCTAATTCAGCTGCTGTCCCACAAAACAAAATATGGAATTGTTTGTTATCTATGGAAGTATGTGAAGTAGACCAACCTAGTAGTAGCAATTTCTGTAGGCTGGCGAATCTTACGAACTTTCGTTAAAATTCGTCCTGCAGTTCTTGCATAAATTTCCTCTCTTTTGTGTTTACTTATACGTAAGAGATATATATATATATAATATATATATATACCTATACGATTGTGACATACTCGTATATATATCATTACATAGTATAAAACAAAGTCCCCTACCGCGTCTGTCTGTCTGTCTGTTCGCGATAAACTCAAAAACTACTGAACGGATCTTAATGCGGTTTTCACCAGTGGATAAAGTGATTCACGAGGAACGTTTTGGTATATATATTTGTCCAGGACTTTTGTATAATCAGAGTGGGGACAATGTCTGCCGGGCCCGCTAGTGTATATATATATATAACATATCCATATTATAAAGCAGAAGAGTTTGTTTGCTTGAACGCGCTAATCTCAGGAACTACTGGTCCGATTTGAAAAATACTTTCAGTGTTAAATAGTTCATTTATCGAAGAAGGGTATATAAACTATATATCATCATGCTAAGACCAACGGAATTGGAGCATCAATGAAGAATGTTTCAAAATCAGGCTGTTTTTAGGATTAGCCCAAATTATCCACTACACGCGGGCGAAGTCGTGCTCAGAAGCAGTATGTTATATCGGTGTGTAAACTACTATCATACCAAATTTTGTTAAAATCCGTCCAGTAGTTTTTGCGTGAATCCTGTACAAATGACAGACACACAAAATTTTTAACAACTACAGAAATGTGTTCTCTCACTGATTCTAAAAATAGTATTGTTTCTTTAAAATATTTAATGTACAGATTTCGTCCCGTTACCCTTTTATTATATGTGTATATATATGTATTCTCTCTATTTACTTTGTAACCGTAATGAGTTTCAACAATATTTTTTTTGTCTTTCTTTCACAATGTTTTCCTTAATCGAAACGCAATGCAAGGTTTTGAACCTACGTCGATTGACGCTGTGTCCGGATACGCTCTCACTGAGCCCCAATCGCTACATCACGTCGCTTACTTTTTAATCACGTGTACTCTCTCTGTCGGTTGACAAAGTTTAAAACCATGACCTTTCCCAAGTCTTGAAAAGTTTTTTATTTACGGCTTGCTTTTGTATTGTGTTGGTTTGTTTTCCACGAATTCAATACCGTCTGCAGAGATTTTGCAACAGTAAAAATAATTGCCCAATGCTGAAGAAATAGAAGGCTAGACGGTTTTGCAATGTCAAAATACAAAATCGAATCTATATATGTATATATAGATTATATATTAAATATATATCTATCTATACGTCTAATAAGAATGTTAATCTAACGTACGTACTTATAGATTTTTGTGAAAAAAATTGTTGCAGGTGTATCGGAATAAGTAATAAAATACATTTCAATCATTTTTAGAAATGTCTGTTTGTTTGAACACGCATCACTGCTAAAATACTGTGTCCATGATAAAACCTCTTTCAAGAAAATCATAAGGCATATCTTCCAGTAACATTTAGTCCTTGGTCTATTAAAATCGGTTCACTCTATCAAAAGTTATTGTAATTGTAATGACGATGCGACTTAAGTACGAGAGAAACGTAGATAAGTAAATGGAATACATTCAGAGGATCTTATTAGTCTTTGTTTTTTACATTGGGTTCCACGCGGACGAAGACGCGGCCACAGCTAGTTGAAATATAAAACTTCTAGTTATTTGTACACTCCGAAAGATGAGTAAAAAAAAGGTGATGAGCATTCATTGACATACATTCTTCAGAAGTATAAAAAACAGAAATGTCACCAGCTATATTGTACCTTCTTACCTAACAATAAATGCATCTCCGTGTTTGTATTACGTTCCCCTTTTGATGAGTTAATCTATATTAATTATTGAATTAAACTGATCTATGTTGCTGCTGTATTTATGTGTATATTAGCTACATAGTGTATTTACGATAGGAGTCGATAAATAATAAATGTTTAAATAGTTTAATATAAAGGTAGTGTAATAATATGTATTATTACTAGCTTTTGCTCGCGGCTTCGCTCGCATGAATGTAGGGAAGTCATTATCCATGAATAATACTATTTTTCCATGATGAAAGGTATCATGTGTCCTTTTCTGTACTTAGACGAGCGTGTAGGCAAAATTTTATGATGATCGATAAAGTAGTTACGGTGTGAAAGCGTAACAAACAAATAAACTCGTAATCATATTTATAACATTAGTAAAGGTTTTCACAATAAATTATTATAATATCTACCCATTCTTACGATTACAATATTCCTTGTGAGGACAACACAATATGTATTCGTACCGGTCATGAGTAACCAGAAACTTATTTTATCCTTTGGAACATCGGCGAATTTTCAGCGGCAACGATCAAACAGTATAGGCAATGCTGTGATACACTTGTCGCACAATCTATTAATATAGCGGCGTCTTTGTCAATAAATTATCAAATAAACAATCAAATCAAATCAAATAAAAAATACTTTATTCAGTTTAGGCCCTAATAAGGCGCTTATGAACGTCAAAACTACCACCGGTTCGGAAAACAACCCAGTCACCGAGAATAACCGGCAAGAAACTCGAGTGGGTACATCTTTTTAACATATATATGTATATTTCAAATACATTATACGTTACAATACCGTTTTTAGTGGATGCACAGAGAGGAGTCAATTCCAGACGTCACCATCGTTCACGTATTGATCCAATCTATAGTAGCCTTTCGACACTAAAACCCGCTTGACATGGTGCTTAAATTTACAGTCCGGCAAATCGGTAATATGTTTTGGGACTTTATTGTAAAACCTAACACTATTACCTAAGAAACTATTACTGGTTTTGCTAAGTCTGAAACATGGGACGACCAGTTTGTCACAGTTTCTAGTATTTAGATCATGCCGGTCTTTTACAAAATGCAGATTTTCAAATCATAATCACCAGCCGACCCATTGGTAATTAAAATATCGTGAAACATAAATTGTTATTATACTGGATCTATTGTGTTAGTTTTAAACTTTTTTTAGTAAACGTTAGTTTTAAGACTCAAATCTTGTTTGTTCTCTTTGTTTATTTATACATTCTTTAGAATTAATATTTCAAACAAATTAGAATTTCGCAAAAAGACACAATAACCGAAAGTTTACCCGTACCCGTGACTGAATTTGTTGGTTTTCTTGCTTTGTCGGAACTAAGTACTGTGTGTAGATTAATTATAGCTTTGTATTTTTTAAATTCTTATTTCTCCATAACAAACATTTTTAAGGTATACCACAATGGGAAATTGCAATAATGGTGCGTCAGAAAGTTCTCTATTTGCCAGAACAAAATCTCGTCAAAATCAGTCCAGCTGTATCAGAGATTAAACCAAATAAGCAATAATACATAATATTTCATTTGTATGTGTTGATTTTGATCTTTTGTATGAAAATCATTTATTATTATTTTTTTACAAAAGCGATCAATCTGTACTAATGTTATAAAGCTGAAGAGTTTGTTTGCTTGATCACAATAATCTCAGGAACTACTGGTCCTATTTGAAAATCTAGCAGTGTTAAATAGTTCTCGGTGTAGTTATCGAGAAATCTCATTTATACCATTACGCTAAGACCAGTAGGAGCGGAACACCAATGAAGAATGTTTCAAAATCGGAGTTAGCGTACGTACGGGCAGAAACTGTTTTTTTTTTTCGAACTGACTACGCTATTGTCCAATCAAGGTCTTAACAGCTTCACCGGACTACTAAGGCGAGCGCTTAAGGCACTCAGCCGATTTTACTTTGACAACTAGCTCAAGGGTGCGCGGCACACCTCGGGGCAAAAACTGGTACATAATATAACTCTTACCGTTGTGATTCCTTAGAAATGATATTGTTGATTTAAGTACGGTGGATTTGTCCATTTTTCTACTGTTGCTGGTAACGAGTGAGCTAAGTTCGTTAATTAGCAGATTAAATTGATCTCTTCTCTTCTTCTCACTTAAGTTACGTGTCCTCCTGCATTAAATATACAATTTTAATCACGAAGTTTAGACATTCTTTAGTTCATAGTAATTAATACAATTTATATAATACAATTCAAATACTCGAAAACATTAACTTAATTGAATGATTTTATATCATGACCATACATATAGAATAGACATATAGAATACATACATGTGTACTCATTTGTTGTTAGGATAATAATATTCTACAAAATTAATTCTATTTCAGTTTTGCATGGTATCCCACGCAGGGCTTTTACACCTGCGATAGGCTGTATTATTATCGTTTGCGACGTCACAACAACGGTGACTCTAGCAAGCGCTAGTGGAATCTCCCCATATAAATAATTGCGCCGCGTCATACTGTCATACATAACCCTACCGTGTATATCACTGACATTTCATAAATGATCTAGAATTTTCTATATAAAATATTTACAAGTTTTTTTAAATCACATATAATAAATATGAGTCTTCATAAAATGTTATCTTTTAATGTTAAGAGGAACCTTCTATTTCCAAAATAAAACATACGGGGATTTTTTATTGTCATTTTTTTTTTTTTTTGGCAGAATTAAAGAAATAATTTATAGGAACTGGTTCTTATGACTTGTATAAAGATGTTTTTGATTTTCCACGAGAAATTAGTGTTTATCTTTAATACCTATGTTTTAGAGTATATTAATTTCTTATTTCAATTTGTATGTTACCACTTAAGAGTCTATACATAACTTAATGATATACAAACCTAGCTTCTTCCTCGCGTTAAATCATATTAAAAAAAGTAACCAGTTTCTTGCCTTTATATTTCATAAAACTACGAATTTTTACCCTTTAACAAACCCTTGAATAACCAAAGTTTCCTAGTGTTCAAAATTATTAAAATTTAACTTCTTTGTTTATTTTAATCAATCTTGTTTTCATTTACTTGTTTTCTGAATAAATTATATTTTGGTTATGTCTATAAAAAAAATGATATGACTGAAAAATTTAATACGTTAAATATTTTAAACAAGTTTAAATAAACCAGAACTCGAGGGGTTAAGCGGCCTATGTCTAGGTTTTATCTTTATAAGACTCTAGTAAGGTCTATACTTGAATACGCTTCTATTGTTTGGTATTCCTAATACTCAACAATCGTTCGAGTGAATTCAGACACGAAGTTTAAAGACACTTTGTTTAGCCATGGGATGAAGAGTAAACTTCATAATCACCTTGGATGTGCAAGGCGTAGTCAAGGAAGTGAATTAATTTATTTATTTATAGTTAATAGACAAACAGCATAATTGCTGAAACGTCTATATCGCACTGTGTCGAATTTTTTTTTGTCGGGTTTTGGTCACAGCAGATGTTCACTTATTAAGGTGAGTTTATTTGTCCGGAGTCAGCTGTCGAGTCGGTTTTTAAAACCATGGACAGAACTAGCGGATACTACTTCGTCAGGCAATCGGTTCCAGTTCAGAGCCACTCTGTTACTGAGGAAATTGTGTGCACTTGTTGTGTGTGAAAGTGATCGACTTATTTTAGTTTGATTTAGTAGATCTTGTTGTGTCTCTTAAAATATACATTTCACGTAAGTATGGCTGGTTGTATTTATTAGTAACTATTTTGTATGTTTCTATGAGATCACCCCGAAGGCGTCTTTCTTCGAGAGTAGTCAGGTGCAGTGCAAGCAGTCTGTCTGGGTATGATTTTTTCCTTAAGGATTGTGGTATTTTTGTGGCTTTTCTTTGAACACTTTCTAGAAGGTTGATTTACCTATATAAAATACTTGATTGTATTATATACTGTCCACAATCACTATACATGTTTAACTTTAACACCAATATTCGTGGTCTCAACAAAACACTGTTTTATATTATTTTATATAAAAATAACATTTCTTTTAATAATCCTTTCGCTAACATATAGTAATGTCATACTGTATCACGTGCAGTATTTATACCAATAGTGACATAGACATCTTTCCCCTTAGACTGAGTCGAAATCGACACATAGCCCACAAACGATTATCATTCTAATATTGATATATTTTAAGTTAGTATATATTATATACATAGGATTCTGTCTTATTAAGCATTAATTTTAAAATTAATATTGATATATAGTATAATTAAAATTAACCCTGTGCCCTCAAAGTTTTTTTTTCATTTGTATTACCGGCAATTCGAAACTGTGGTTGTCTACTGTTATGAAGAGCATAACAATCCGCGAGCCGTGACTGTCATGTGTCCACCAACATATTAAATGGCTCCGCTCCTCGAGTGCAAAGGGTTAATAAATGTGGATAAACTAGGCAATAAAATTTTAGTCCATAATGCGTGCCTTATTAAATAAATAAATCAACATTATAATGAGAAAAGTATATTTTAACAGTTTTTAAACAAAGCATGTCCTAACCTGGATTATTTATAGCACTCTATTATAGAACTAAGAATTAATACCATAATGAAAACACATGAAAACAAAATGTGTCACAACAACAATAAAAAAGTTAACATGGAAATTTTATATTTTATTGTTAGCCCATACAATTAGAGGAAAGGAGAAATGGTTGCAATTGATGTTGAACTGCTTCAGTCATAAAAAAAGAAAAAAAGCAGACCACTTAGAAGATGGGTGGACGATATTCAAACTGTAGCCACATGGATGAGAACTGCTAAGGATAGAGAGGAATGGACAGGAAAAAGGTTGGAGGACGCCTTTGCCAATAAGAGGCAGACAGGGTTATAGATGCATGACTATTATAAATGTACCTACTTTTGTAATATTCAAAAACATATAAGCCTTGGACTGTCTAAACCTATAATGGTTTGAAGCTCCATACAAACCAATGTAGACCTCATGAAGCACGGGTCAACAGATTGTTGGCAACATAAGTTTGAAAATAATACCATTACCAATAATAATACCATTGATTTATTACAAAACTTGAACAATAACAAATTATGTAATATAAAATTATTATTTTTTATGTAAAATTTATTATTATGTATTTATTCCATGTATAAGAACTTTTTTTACTCAACCATGAAATTTACAATTTATCTATTTTTTTATGGGGTTAATTAATCTACCTCCCAGTAATGGTAGTGCAGATATAAAAATCAGCATTGAAATTAGTTCATCTATTTTCAAATTGACACAGAACAAAAAGTGATTTTGAAAAGTCAAGTATTCTATTGGTTTTTCTTAACTTTTACATACCTACATGAAATAAAAACTGTTAGTATAATAAAATAGCTTCTTTTTAGGAACCTTTTTTTTGTCTTAAAATTTATCTAAAATAAGTTGACTAGTGAAAAATAAAAAACTTGACTGCAAAACTGCCTTTGTTTCATTCACAAATGATAATTCTTTTTCATATGGCCTCTGTCAATTCCACAGCTAATATGAGTCTAAAAACAGTTCATATGTACATCAAGCTGTTTGGGATAAACAGAGTGCCAAAGAAGTAGATGAACATATGTAGGAATAAATATTACCCTTCCAGTAATGTACTGCTGGGTAAAATTATTAACCTGTACATTAATGATACATAAGGTTACCAATTGTTGAAGCTTACATTGGCAAGCTATATTGGCTAATATGAATTCGAATGCTACAGCAACAATGTGCTTTATTGAAGTATTATCAATATTAAGGTATTGTTAACCAATATTGGGTTAACTTGCCCACCACTAGTAAAAAATGATGCCCTTTTTTTTCACAGACAGCAATAAGCAAATGGCATGAGATAAAATCCCATGTAAAATGGCCAGTTCACAATGAATTAAGTGCTCATCAAGTTTCAGATGAATCCATATTTAGGTAATTGTTACTAAAGTTTTGAATTAATTAATGAATATTTATTTTGGAGAATACTATAAATAGTACAACAATTTAATAGTCACGGGATCTAACACTGCCCAAATTTTTTTTTTTTTATGTCATAGGTGGCAAACGAACAGGTGGGTCACCTGCTGTTAAGTGATCACCACCATCCATGCACACTAACAACCCCAGAGGAGTCGTAAGTGCGTTGCCATCTTTCGGAGGGAAGGGTTAGGGGAGTGAAAAGGAGAGGAGAGAGGAGAGGGGAGGGGAGATGGGTCTCCGGCGCTGTCACTGACCGAACGAAACGCAACAATGCAAGCACTGTTACTTCACGTCGGTTTTCTATGAGAGGGTGGTACTACCCCGGGCGAGCCGACCCATTCATGCTGAAACCAATAATAGTTTCAGCGTGGCTCTACCAATTATTCAGAATTCACATATATTTATAAATTTAAATTGATAACATTATCAGCTAACAAAGAAAGAAAAGATCATGTGGAAGCCTGAACTTGAGGAATGTTTTAACATTTCATTTTACATTTTCTATACAATATATCATGTACAATACATTCCCATTAATAAACAGGAATATGTTAATAACACCAAATCTCAATACATAATGTTTTGCATGTTTTACATTACATTTATTGCTTCTACTGGCCTGTTATCTGTCAAAGCATATATCGTGACACAATAGGTATCTACTCATTTCAGTATATTAGGCTAAATAATCTTTAATGAGTTTAATGTACAGACACACCTTTTGGAGTCGTCCTTTTCGTCTCCATCGTCATCCATGATGTTGATGATGATATCTTCTCAAATCTGATATTCAAACTTCTTCCCGTAGAATACAAGCCCGTATCAATCTTGTTATTCTGTTAGAATCACAGTTTCACGTTATAATGAGCAACAAATAAAACAACACAATTGCTTTGATGATGGCATAGGTACACAATTTAACAAAGTGTGCACAGCTAATCGTCTACATGGTAATCGGGGAAAACGGAAAATGAGCAAATCTACGAAAAACACTAAATTGCGTCAAATTCCTCAATACTTTGTTACTATTACACTTTCCCAACCAGACACTTATTATGGGCACAAGTAACACTTAAATATGTATACTAGAAAATATATTGCCATAAATACAATTCGAGAGAAAAATAATACATACGGTTAATAACAAGAAACATGTAACAAGTACAAATGTCTCTGATATTTGTGTAGAAGTAGATTCTAAAGGCTAGACGAAACTTAGACCACAGACAAATTATAATTTATGACATAAACCACAGACTATTTGTCGTACAGATAACAGAGACCACGGTATGTCCATAGATCAGTGTTGTCTAGATAAGGAGTCTATATAGTCTGCGCCGCAAAAGAAGTACCCCAAATTTGAGGAATACTACTCAGATACTAGAGGAAATCGGATGATTGACGCTCAATATTGTAGGTAATTGAAGGCATAGAGTGAATGTTGCAAATTGAGTGACTTTGTCGCTATAGATAACAACTTTTGTTTAGGTCTTAGCAACAAAAAATTGTATTTCATAACTTTAAGAAATTGTTAAAACCGAGGTGGCTCTCATTACGGTACTGCCTCCAAGTATTTAAGTTTGACGGGGTCTCTACTAAATTGTGGCAAGTTAGTTGGTTCTACGAGATCCGAATAATCAGATCATCTAGCAGCAGTATCGATCGTCCATCGTGGAGTCATCGAATCATCGCATCGCAGTATCAATCGTGGTATACTGGTCTGAACGCGCAGCTAACCAGCTAATAGTAAACGTGGCCCACGTTAATATATCCGCGCAGTGTTATTAGTGTATATAGTGATGGAGAAGAATGAATAAATTCCGACTTGTTTGAGAAGAGCGTAGTTTGGTATTGCCCTTTAGTGGCCCGGATCCCACTTATACCTCCTCACCCCTTCCCCTTTTTTTCTTTTCCCCTCCCAAAAACAATTACAAATTGCTAGGCCCGGCTGTTTGTTATAGAAGACCTCAAGTATATCGGCGCCAAACTCATGTATGGTGAAACATTCCAACTCCCAATTTTACTTATTGCAAAGCTGACTTCGTCCTTAGGATGTGTAAACATATGTCAACCATTCGACCCGTACAGTCATTTTACCATGGTAACCAAAAATCTTTCCTATTCAAGGGCATGACGTATGACGTGACGTTTTGACACTGCTAGATGCCCTCTGCAGCCGCGTTATAATTGAACGATCAAGTGACAGCAAAGCGCTTATGTTAGACATCAAGCTCTTTTTGCGGAAGATACTCCTCAACCCTTATTTACCATTTTCAGTAGTCATTCAGTCAGTCATTCCTTCCTCTTATCCTTAAACAATCTACAAACAATGCATTACCTTTTTTTTTCTTCTTATCTGCAGACTTTCGGTCCGCACTATTTTTTGCTATCGTTTTATTTAATGTGTAAGTTAAAAATCGTATCTGTAAGCATCTGTTGGGTGTTATATTCTTTTTTTCATATATATTTATTTATTTATTTTTATGATTTAATTTAACTATTTTAAGACGGATTTTTTTTAAAGACGTTATTGCCTTTATAGCGGTTTCATTCCGGTTCCCTATCGCCATCTTTAGGTTATAATCCAAAATATGCCGCGCCGGAGCGTCCATGGCCGGATGCATGAACCTACTAACTGCGTCATGAGTCACGTCGGTATAGTAAACACAGGTTTGGGTGTGTCTGGATATTGCCACTATAGCATGTGAAACACTATCGTGGATTTGTATCCTTCTGCCCTTTGTTTGCAGGATCACCACCAATTTGAAGGTCAATCCCTGGGATTCGTGGACTGTCAGAACGCACGATCCTTCCCCTACCCCGTAGCCCTTATTTATCAGGGTTTTTTCTCTTCTTGTGTGTGTACCAGGAAGAGAGTGTCGGGGTTGTGTGAGGATATTTGTTCGGCCTGATAGCCCTTGATGCTCAGAGATCTCACTATTGGTTTCAGTGAGTATATACCGTCGTATACTTGACTCAGTGCATAGGCTACATCCATCGGGTTCCTGTATGTACAAGTGAGCTGTTGGTCAATACCAGCTACGGCCGTTGGTCTGCTGTAAGCCATCCGAAATAAGTTTTCTCGATCAATGTAGGGTAGTTGATTGAAATCTCCGATGAGGAAAATTTCACTTGCTTCCACCAGCCGGCCGGCAGCCAGGATGGTCCCGAAATGGTTCATGAGAGCTTCATCCACGATTAACCTTGGACGCTTATCGTGCTATTTGAAACCATTTACCAGTATGAAAGCCATGGTGCGCACCCGCTTGCCGTGTGCCTGCACCAGTTTCTCCTGTAAGTCTTTTGTCGCCTCGGTTGTGGTGGTTGCCACAGCGTCCCTCTCCACATCGAAGTTTTTAACTAACCACGTAGTCTTTCCACAGCCTGGGACCCCGTTCGTCCATTTGATCTCGGGTGTCATCTTGGTGTTTTCCGCCACTGCTGGATTTAGAACCCTCGATGTGGTTTTTACCCTCTCGAGAATCTTTTCTTCAATCATGATTCTTGTGCACCGAGCGACTACTACGATTGGATCTTCCGGGGGCGCTTCGAACTTCTGAGGTTGAGTTGCTTGCCGTGTCTCATTTTCTTTCCTTAGTACGAAACCGCTGGTGGAATTGTAAGTAGTCATGTAGCTGCCCGTCATTACTTCTGCTATGACTTGGGCAATGTCGTTGTTATATATGGCCGCTTCCGCTTTTTCTGGTCTAGCAATTAGCATTCTAGCATTACCTTCGTCACCCTATATTGCTCGGTCTGGACGTAGTGTTAAAAACCAACGATAAACCTATTAGGAACTTGTATGTACATGATTATATAATTGTTAACTAACTTAACCTATATACTAACTAACTCAATACTCAAAACTATTATTTCAGGCAAATTGTGATTGACACAACAATTTATGTGATTGTTACAATGATGGTAATATATTTAAATAAAAATTAATATTTTAGTATATATTTAAATCATTAATAAATTGGCGCCACTAATTCGTTGTGCCCTTTCCAGACCAAAATTTTGAGTCTGTTCCTAATGAAATCAGTTTTAGTGAATTTTGATATTGAATCTAGGGATTTGAATTTATAGGTGTTGGCAATACTGCATAGAGTGGTATTGGCAAACAGAAATTACATTCTTTTTGGTACTTATACGACGCTCGAAGTCGTCGGGTGATGGCGGTTGGAGAGTTTATTGCAATTTTTGTTGCTATTTGTTCCGTTTCAATTTAGTGTTATAACTGTGACTTTTGTAATTTTCGTTTTTAATGTGAATTACGAGTCTATTATTATTGAATAAGCTTCCATTATCGCTACACGTCATACGGCGTGAGATACCTGGTAAGTTGAAAAATCAATAATTTGAATGTTGCCTCTTAACGCCATGTAATGCCGGCTAAATAGGTACCAGATAAATATTTAGTGCATTACAATTTTTATTGTGAAATTTAGATTTATAGGTACTAATATGTATTGGGAAATTCATGAAATGTTACTCTTGATGTAGACATTACGTAAGAAAATTATATAAATCGCAGGGATTAGATGAGTGGCATGGCCGTGAAATTAGGTAACTTATAAATTGCGTAAAGTCTGTGTTACCGAAATAATTTTTATACTATGTAAACATAAATATGAGCGCAATGTTTTTGAAATATGTTTTTTAAATCATTCGCTTTTAATAAGATTGAGCCTTACTTATTTACAAGATTGCACTATGGGAGAAAATTGTAATAATATTAGGCAGAAGTTATTTTTGATGATATAATGAAATATACTAGTCCCAAAAGTAAGAGAAATAAAAATATCCAAATATAAATGCTGTAATTACACAGCAAATAGCATTATAATAAAAAAAGAATAAGGTACTTACGTATTAACGTCACCGCAGTGCGCTCTCCGACCGCTATCGCACCCGGCTCAAGAATAAGAATTCAATTAAATTAGTCTCTAATGTCTAGTTTTTATATTTGACGATACAAACATTTTCAGATCTATGGTCTCAGAGAAATCATAAGAAAACATTTTTAAAAAAATCTTTGCTCAACTTACAAATAATGAATAGTCTTAAATAATTTTGTTTTTGATAATTTAACCATACTGCTATATTAGGAAATTAAATCCCTTTAGTTTGAGCTACTTGCCGGGTCTGTATAATGATTTGGCACAGAGTTTTGTTCGAGCAAGGCGAAAAAGTGCTTTTTGATGTTGGCAGTCAATAACTTAGGAAATAATGGTCATACAGGAAATTGATGTAGGGTTTTACAAACTGAAAACTGAAAAACATTCCCTATAAGAGGTTATCAGTGCTTATCGATATTTTTTTTTTCTAAGTAATAATTTTGATAAACATTTTCACGTTTAAGGATATTTGGATAAGTTGGCGTAAATCTTTAGTGATTATCTTCATTAAATCTATGATAACTTGTACCCATCATTTCAGGGTTAACACAGGAATTTAATTAAATAAGCATTTTGCCTTATTTTTACACCTACTTCCGCTAATCAGTATTTATAAATAAGTGACATATTTTGACACTGTAAATTCTCTACGATATATACATATTCATCCTGTGAAATATTGATCATCCTCCCTTCTAAATATTTTTACAACAACATTACATCATGTGGTGCATACAAACTCATTATATTTAATTAACATTATCTGCCCTATCAATAACTTTATCAATCTATCATTCACTCTTCTTACATCTGTCACAGATTTCTTAAACTGTCTAAAACAATTTCTACCCCAATTCTTTTACCATTACTCCCACAGCAGTAAAATTTATATCCAATACCAATCTCTCTCAACTTCATCCCTTTTCAACTTGTTCCTTGCAAACAAGCCACATTTATGCATTTTGTTTGTAATATGCCCACTAATTCTCTTCCTTTTCCAGTCATTGCTCCTACATTCCAACTTGCATACCTCAATCTTACATCCCGAATTTGTTTCTTATTCTGAGGTCATATTGTACTTTTCATATTTGTCATATTATGAAGTATGATTTAACTTAATTTTTTGTATCAACAACTTGCTTAATATCATCTCTCAGATTTAAAGCATAAGGTCTTAAATATAATTATTTGATAAACTAATATTAATTAAATACAGAATACAATGTAAGACTGGTTTCTTAAGTAAAATAAAAAATGGTCTGGGTAGGTTTAAAAAAAAATTTCCTTGGAATGATCAAATGAAGTATAAAACAAAAAGTCAACTGCATTTTTGAAAACATGCATCATTAGTATTCAATTAAATATTTGTATTATACTATTGTTGTTGCACAGGACATATAATATTATATATAAATAAAGCAAAATTCAATCAAAATAAAAAATTCATTAGTCAATTTAGGTCCTGAGATGGCACTTATAAACGTCAAAACTACCACCGGTTCAGAAAACAACCCAGTCATTGAGAAGAACCGGCAACAACCTCAATTGGGTTTATCTTCTCATTATACATAACGTAGCATAACATATTTTTATAGACATACACATTTACTTTCTATTTTGTGGATGTGCGAGATCTTTTCCAGAGTCACGTTCATTCACATATCGATCCACACTATAGTAACCTATATGCATTAAGACACACTTGACATGGTACTTCAACTTACTATCTGGCAAATTGGTAATGTGCTTTGTGACTTTGTTATTAAATTTAACATTATTACCTGGTCCTTAACATTATGTAAGATACTTCAACATGATCGTCTTTATTTTGAAATTAAACAATAATATGTTCAATGATTTATCATTTATTAGAAAAACAATATATATCCCACTACACAAATGCAGTTTCAATATTACATTACGCACAAACATTTAAATTTAATTTTAAAGTATGAACAATAATGATCAACTAATTAGAAACAACAACAAAAAAGTATAAAAAACAATGATAGTTTTTAGTATTAGTAATTAATATTGTTATTTACGAAATAGCTACTATCCACAGCCTACCAATACTTATAATTAATATTTAATGTCATACCCCTTCTTTTCAATAATAGCACTGCAAGACCTGGCATTGATTCAATCAATTTCATACATTTTTCTAGGGGGATTGAATTCTATGGTTCAACAAATGCTTCATATAGTTCCTTTTGACTGGTGTTACCATTGTTTGAGCACTTTCTTTTTAACAATATACCAGAGATTTTCATTGGGTTTAAATCCAGACTATTTGCTGACTAGTTTAAAACGGATATACGCTTTTCGCTAAGGAAAAATTTGACGCTATTGGCTGTTTGTTTAGGGTCATAGTCATGCTGAAAGATCCAGGTTACAGGCAAATGATCATCCGATTAGGGAATCATTGTGCACTCTTAAGACATTTTTGTATTGCCATTGATCCATTGTACCTTCAATCTATCCGAACGGTTCCAACTCCACATCCGGAAAGCACCCCGAAACTTTAATGTTACCACCACCGTGCTTGACTATACTCCTTGTGTATTTATAATTAAAAGCATTGTTTACAGGACGTCTAACATAGCGCTTTCCATCGGAATTTAGCATATTTATTTTTGTTTCATCTGAAAATAACACTTCTTTCCATTCTCATACCTTCCAATTAACATATTTTTTAGCGAATAATAATCGCTTCTCTCCGTGTTGTTGGTAAGAAGCAGCACCTTTCGAGAGATTCTTCCAAACAATTTAGCTTCCACTAATCTTCGGCGTATCAGTCTTGACTACTAGTTAAGTTATTGAGAGTTTTCCACTCATCCATGGTATAGAAAAAAACTATTTATATATATTTTTTTATTGATAACACAAAAGCTTCTCAATACCTACTAAAAAAAATAAACAAAATCGGTTGACAAAGAGAGTGTAGACAAACAGACTGGTTGTACTACCATGGAAAACTTCCAAGACGTGCACACAACGATTCGGGAAAGTTTCATCACTATCTGATAAATAGTATAAGAATAGGAGACAAGCAAACAGAGAAATATTTATATATAATTATAAATTTAACGTGGACAAAGTCATGAGCGGTTATACTATAAAATATAGATTCGATTGATTTTCATATACACTGTCTTTATACATAGGTTTAAGTAAATTTTGTAGTAATATCTCTGTAATTACAGAGGTGATTCCAAAAATTCTTTCACTGAGAGTAAGTTATTGGTCATCATCACCTTTTTACCGTTATCCCACCTAAGTAGGGTTGTTATGTTTTCCTTTTTCACTCTCCCCTATCCGATGTCATTTCAGTTTTTAC
Organism: Antheraea pernyi; assembly: GCA_015888305.1. Lineage (NCBI taxonomy): Eukaryota > Metazoa > Arthropoda > Insecta > Lepidoptera > Saturniidae > Antheraea > Antheraea pernyi. Next base: position 83,138 of record MU158700.1, read on the forward strand.
ACACATATCATTTTTCACACAATCCTTCCATACCTTTTTCAGTCTTTCTCTACTCCTATGTCCATGCATCATCATACTCAAAACTTTTCTAGTTACATGATTTTCATCTCTCCTTATGACTTGCCCATTCCTTGCTGATCTATTACTTCTCAACATCTCTGTCACTGGTGCTATTTTTAAAATTCCTCTGATATACTCATTCTTAATCTTATTGATTCTAGTTACACCACACATTCCACACATCACATTTGCGTCTCTGCCACATGTAGCTTTCTCTCACCCGTCTCTTTCTTAGCCCAGCACTAAAATGCATACAGCATGACTGGTCTTGTAATAGTTTTATACACATTCCCTTTGAGTTTCGATGGCATAGGAGTCACAAAAACCACATACACCTTTCGCCATTTCATCCACCCTGCATTTATCCTATTCCTCACGTCCATGTTTATGCCGCCGTCGTTTTGGATCAAAGAACCGAGATACCGAAAATGGGAGCAGGCTGATTAGGATACACCATTTAAGGCAATAGGAGAAGCTATATAGGCTATATGTGTATTGTTTTTATATTTTATGTTGTAAATAATAAATAATTTGTGGATGATTATATTACGGGAAATTTGAATGAGGATGAAGGAAAATGCTAACTCAATAATAATAAGGATTGCCCACGTTTGACCCTCGAAATTGCTTATTTTAAACATTTTAATTTTCAAGTAACATTCGACTTACAGAACAGAGAAAATTTCATAGAATGTTTTTACGTGTGTATTTTAATAAAAAAATTAATTGGGATGAAATAACTATTTATTTCATTTATATATCGTAAATTTTTCGATGATCTCCCTCGTGTTGCGCTAATACTACTTAGTACTATGGTCCGTTTTACAGTGTACAGTTCAGGTTAGGGTGACAAATTTAACTGCAATCGGTTCGGAAGTCAGTTCAGAAGTTGAATCATGAAAACGTAATAAACAGGTATTAGAAGTTTTTGGCGGGATCTTGGAATGTAATATTTTATATTTTATTCATAATCTTGTGTTGTTTGACCCTATACTTTGTCACATTGGTGGTGTTGTAGTTAGTATAGTTCGGTTATTGCGCACAAGTGAAGGGGTTGAGTCTTAATATTTAGGAGTATGGGTTCCCACAAAATCTCGCTGGAAAGTTTTAACAAGACAACCACCATCTTGTTAGTTCGTTGCAGTGATCGCAAGAAATTTGTAATATGATTACCTACTCGACAATGGCAGTAATAATATACTATGTAGATGAATGGTTGCTACAAATAAAATAAAGAAAGAAAATCAGGTATTACTTTAGTATTTATAATGTTAGTAAGGATTTATGTTTATTCCAAGTAGGTACATGAAATACGAAACGTAATGCGTCGCAGACTAGAGTTAGTACTTGCAGACCTCCTAGCAACGCAGGGGAAGTAACGTGACGCGGGGATGTTATTTATTGATCGTTTAGGATGCGTCGGGCGCAATGACGCTGTACTTTATTGGTACGTGCAATAGCTGCGTCCCGGGGCCCGGACATTCAGTTTGAGCTGGACTTTAGTGTTGAAAGGGCTACATTTGTTCTTACTGCTAATTTCTACTACCGGTAAATTATTAATAATACTTAACATCATAACGCATTGATAATTAAAGGCGGCATCGTTTAATTTCTATGAAATAATACAGTGTGTGAAATAATGCGGTAAGTTTTGTTATAGCCATATATTATATATATATATAGTGTTAGCTTTGCTCGCGTCTTCGCTCGCCTTTGTTAATATCTGTTGTATGATCCGTGTTCAAATAACTACGGCGAATTTTCTCGTATTCCCGAATCCATCTCAGCGTAGCAATATCGGCGATTGATAACTAATTCTAATAGTTATATTTTTCACATCTTACATTAGTGAAATTTGATAGATATTTAAAAAATATATAATCACGAAGTGTAAGCATTTTAAGTGCGAGGAAACTTCGCGGTACATAAAAAAGCTTAAGAAGTTTTTTCTTTTTGCGTAACATTGCTGGTTTATTTTTATTTTGGTTTAAATACTAACAAAAAAAAACATTAACGGGCTTCTGTGAATAAAGATTCACGTTATTGCGACGAATATGAAAGTAAAGTAGCGTATACTAGGTAATATCATATATCAGAATGTGTAATACGACTATACCCATCGAAGTATATAGAACAACCACCAGGCTGCGGCAGGGACTAAAGGAGTGCGCATGTGTGAAACCATTACGCGTGCGCAATGTCGCATAACAGGTATCCAATTTTCACAAAGAATCAACAGATATATGTTGCTTGTCCCTTTGTTTGTTGTTTGAAATAGATTTTTTTTAATAAGACTCTTAACAATTCTAATATGATATTTTTATTTCACTTTCAATTATATCAACACAGAATATGTACTTTGTTTTGTAAATATTAGTCTCGACGAATATAAAATAAATACGTACATTTACATATTTTATTGTTGTATTTTTTTAAAGATTTGATTTTAAAAAATTGTTTTTTTTTTTGTTTTTCGGTTTATATCAACGTAACAGCAGAATGGATTTTGATTGGTTTTCATAGACGGTAAAAACGCGATATTTAGTCAGAGAAAAATAAAAAAATGCTTAAAACTTAAAATAGAACTTGACTTGAACACTACGAGTCCGAAAAATAATATATACCTTTAGCTTATACCCTCTGCTTCGATCGATAATATATAGTCCGCGTCAAACTTTTTGACCGCTCTAAAGTAGATGCGCAGAACACAAATTTAGGTACCAGAGGGACGCGGATATGGTGAAGGCGGGGTGGCGCTCACACGCGCGTTTCCCCCCGTCTATTGCATCCACGCCGACACACGGGTATCAGTAGAGTGCTAGGTACAGTACAGTCGCATTCAAAAGTGGATATTTTCATTATTTATTCTCTTTATTGTTACTTGTTCTTAGTTAACGTACTTTATACTTATGCAAACAATTAAAGTATGTGAAAATACTATATTTCCAATCTATATTGTGGTGTGTAGAATGGAACAATCACATTGTTAATTATAATTGATCTATTATTACTTATGCTGTAACTACAAAACTGGGTGACTATAATATCATCGATAATCTAAAAAAGAATGAGAAAGAAAAACACTTCTACGGACTTTGTTTATGAATCTAGAATAAGATTAAAAATATTTGAAAAGGTATATGTAATGATTTCTATATTTATAATTAATTTTAATGATTTAATATGGCCTTTATAATATTTTAATGAATGAAAATGATACTATAAATAATAATTTAAACATCTACTTCCGGTACCGCTACAACACGTCTGAGACGCGACCGGAACACTAGCGCCACCCTATTAGAGAGTTCGACCTATAAAAACCAAGATGTCGTTAATTGGATTAATTCATTTCTATGTCGAAGTTATTGTAGGGCGAAGCTCTGTTAGGATAAATGATCACAGTTCTTACAGAGTGTTAATTGGTTTCCTGACAGACCGACTATATGTTTATTTATTACATATATAACAATATAAATATCAATATAAGATGCGCCATTTAAAAAAAAAAAAGTTGGCAACCCTAACTGGTGCCTTCGAATCTTGCTACCTGCTTTTCAGATTTCTGACCTTGGGGTATTTTGTGGTTGTCCCGGGTAACTAGATGTTCAGAACAGCTGTATAGTTTTTAAAACCAGTGTTGCCGTTCTTTTAATTACGTTCAGTTGGAATTCGTTCTGTGCGGAGTGATTTAGTCGGTGAAAAAAGAAACGTAGTCTTACCATAAGACTGGTCAGCTCTACGAGACCACTGAAGATAAAATTTCATGAAAATCAAGATTGTAATAAAGAAGACTATGACCAAAGGGTGAGTCGAGAAAATCGCCGCCGCGTCTTTTAGGACCAGAAAAGCTCGTCAGGCATATTAAGAACCTAAGAAGAAAAACGAATACTACGAACGCACCGATGAACTTCTGTATGGCTCTGGAATCGCTGACTAGTCGGTAAGTTGCTGTAATCATATAGTTACTGCGTGTCAAACCTTTAAACGCGCTTTTCTTTAAACTACTTTTTTAAATTGGCGGGCAAGACTTATACGCGTTTTTTTTAAAACTATTTTTTAAATTGGCGGGCAAGGTAACACAAAGATCTCCACCGATTCTTATGAATGAATGTGCCAATTTAATTTTTTTTTATTAATTCAACCAGAATATGATACATGTTTTATGAGCACGCTCAAACTTTTTTGATTTCAGATCGCTGTAACAGAAGTTAAAATTCTCGCCGATTGATGCCTTTCGCCGCGAGGGTCATAGGAAATTAATTACTACGGCAGCCATTTTGAAAAAATTAAATAAAAAAACTGATTCTTGTATTTTAATAGATAATGAATAAATATAGTAAATTTAAAAAGAGTCATTTATTCCTTCCCTTTTAAATAAGCCTGTGGAAAGCTGTCAAAAATTCATGCGGTCACTATAAAGATTAATAAATGGCAATTTTAAATTCCTATAATAATATTTTGAATTTGTTTTGTATTAACCTTTTATCCCTTATGAGTACGCGACCCTCCCGGGGGAGAGGGTGGGTTATGTCCGACTCGCACGGACCAAAACCCCACGGTGTACCGACAGACCGTATTGTCGGGGTGGCAAGGGATCGATCTATGCTTCTCGCCTTGGAGAGCCGCCCCAACGGTCCGCCCGGCGGAAGGTGACCGCCGGGCTCCTACCTATAGAGAGGCAACCGGGTACACACCGGCTGCCCCCCTCGTCCGCTGAACCTGTGCAATGAGGAGATGGACCCCTGGCCCATCCCCTCAAGTCCGGCTACGGTGGCGGGAGGAGTCGGGCAAAACGCCGTCTCCTCCCGCCGGTCCTCCGTTGGCGGAGAGGGCCACTTAGAGGATCTACCTCGCGGGCTCTCTGCCGCCTCCTTCTGCGAGATGACCTCCTTGCAGAAGGAGGCCATAGCTCGCCAAGCCTGTTCGCTGCCGAGCATGGGCGAAACCACACTCGGCAGCGACAAATTCCCCCCTAAATTCCTCACTGCCGCATCCAGAATGCAGCGCTGCTCCTCCCACGCAGCACACTCGGACAGTGTGTGCTGCACGGTGTCCTCATCAGCGCCGCACTCATGACATGCGGCGGTCGTCTCCCTGCGTGCGATATGGTACAGGTACCACCCGAAGCAACCGTGCCCGGTGAGTACCTTCACCATCCGTAAGTAATTTCGTCATCTTTTTAAAGCCTTTTACCACCTTTTACTGCCTTTTTTGTCCTGGGAAGTTCCTAAATAGGACATTCACCTTCTCTGAGAATAGGAGGGCATTGTAAGGTACCTACGGACTAAAATCCCAAGGTGGATCGTCTGTCGCGCTAATAGAACATTGGCTCTGTCTGAGGATAGGTGGGGAGAGTCGTCTCCTACCGACTTAAATCCCACGTCCAACCGTCTGCCTCACTGATGAGGTTCACGGAGACAACCCGGTCGACCTAACTGTCTCTTTCCACCGACGCAGTGCAATGAAAGGTCATGTATCCCCTTGGCCCGGCCGTGCAGTGTAGGAGAGGCCTCGTCTCCTCACCCCCTCACTTTTTAACGTGATTTACTCCCACAGTATTCATTTAATGAGGTTCACTGCCTCCGTCCACCCTAAAGCCCCCCTCTGTGTTTTAACGAGGCTGTCTCACCCACCATGACATTTTAATACGGCTTTTTTTAAAAGGTAACTTCTTTAAGATTTTCCTCCACCGTACCCTATTACCACTTTCAAGTGATCTCTGTTAAATGTCATAATTACTGTTTAATTCCTGTGGCAAAGACTTATTTAGACTTACACATTATATCGAAACGTCTGCTTGTTCTTCGAGCTTACATTTGAAACGGAGAAATCGATTTTGATAAGATTTAGTAACAGATAGAAGTCTATTAAGAGTATCATCTAGATTACATACCATTACGCTTTACGTAAGAGGCTATACTACAATGATAAAAAAGCGAGGAATAACGAGGAATAAAAAACAATGGAATAACTGTATTATTTTTTCTTTTTTTTTAAATCAATTATAGGCTGAATTATTTAAATCTAATAATTTGTAAATAAAAATTAATAATATTAGTCTGGTTTTCACATCTATTGAAACTCCGAGCAATTATTATATACATTTTTATATAGCTTGTTAGTTAATCCAAACATGACGGGTTGCACAAGCTCGAATACAAAATATTGATAGTAAATGTACACAGGCCGCTATAATACGCGTCGCTAGTTTGGTGCAAGCGCAATACGTAAGAAGCACGACGCCATCTGTGACGCGAACTCACAAGTTTTCCGCTACTTAAAATCGAATGAGGAAATGTAGGGCATACTTAAAGAAAACATTACAGTTAAAAAAAGGCGAACCATAGTTAGTCTAAATCTTGGTGCTTAAAGGGTAAATGGTCACTATAGGGTTGTGTAACAATTTTTGTTTCACTTTGATACTTTATGTAATATATAGATAAACCTCATGTGGTGCTGAGATAACGGTGAAAGGAACTGATTGTTTGTTCCAGAATATTCCAGGACGTAATTAAAGTAGTCATGATCCCACGGTCCTAATTTTCTCTAATAAAAATTCTCTCTAATGTAACAAACGATTTTATACTTATTTGGTAATTTTGTGATTATAGGGTACACATCTTTAGTTCCTAATGTAATTGATGTAAATGCGAGTTTATTTATTGTTTACGCTTTCTCGTCATTAAATATGAACTGATCATCATAAAATTTTGCATAGACGTCATACGGAAGTACAGAGAAGGACGGCTAGAAAAAAGTAGTTTTTTCGAGGACCAGGCCAAAAACTCAAAACTATATTAAAACGAACGAAGCCGCGATCAAAAGCTTAGTGTTATATAAGACGGATTGTAAGCGTCTGTAAAACTTCAAGTTGACTTTCACTCGACCTATTTGGTAAGAAATCTTTACAAGGTCGCTTTTTATATTATTGTTCCGAAATACATTATATAATAGAGATTAATCCTCCCACTATACTGTGTCGGGTTTATAACGTAACGTTCGAGATATATTACAAACAAGTATATTAAAATATCGCCTGTCGCATATAATATATAGGTGTTAAATATTATATATTATACATACTTTTAAGTTATACTTAAGTATATATCAATATACACAGTTAAGTACGTTGCGTGCATACGTTTTTAAACATGTTTTACGCTCCTAGACATATGATACGTGTGTGTTAGAACTCCTACTAAACGGCTGGACAATTTTTTTGGAATATTTGATTTAGATTCACAATTGGACCCGGTAGGTGGCGCTGCGGTTGAATATTTGGATTTTTTTATTATCAAGGAAGTACAACGTCTGCGGGGCCCACTAGTTAAATTATATTTGAACATTCCAAGCATTGCAATGATTAATATAAAATATAATCTTCATATAGAATAAGCGAAGACAATTTTTTTTTTAATTTTTTTTAGTAACTGTTAATGAGCTTTGGTGTTATGAATTTTAAAAAAGATGTAAATAGTTTTTTCCATACCTTCGACGATTCGATGCCTAATTCGTAATACGTCACGCTCCTTGCGCCTATAATCTACTTTTTTTTTTAAATATTCAAATCTGATAATAATATCTAATATTAACACGTGAAAAAGAAGTTGGTACCTCTTATTGTGGCAGAATTTCGGACGACAACTAATGTAAAGAATTCAACGTAATATTTAATTATAAAAAATGATAATTAGTACGATTGCGCGAACGATAATGTAGTGTAGCGTTGTAAGTGCAAGCTCCGATGGCTTCATGCGGCGACGGCGTATCGTGGGTACAGAGTCAGTATGCCAGTAGGTCGTGTTGTATAACCAAATCGCTTACTTCACTTTACGCAAGAATCGTCGTAAGCGGGCACTCGGACGGCTCGAACGAATTTTACACTGTTAACATAATTTTACCAATATATCATACTAGCCTTTGCTCACAACTTCGCTCGCGTTAATGTAGATTTAGAAAGGAAGAAATAGTTTTTTTGTTGGAACCAGCAAAACAATTAACTTACATATATGTATAATATATGGAACGTTTATTTTGAAAGTGGTGTAAGTCCATTTTTGAGAAAAATGAGCTATCACGTAATTCATGCTTAATTTAATGTATTTTTTTTTATATATAACTAGTCCGTGTTTAATTTCTCAAAAAAATCCCATGTTTTGTACAACTTAAAATCGGTCGGTAAATGAAATTGCATAATCATCGATTATTAAAGTGGTGTAAGTCCAATTGACAGCGGTAGGTGGCATAGCAGATGGATGCCGATCAGTGTTTTGTTATTTTTCATTTATTTTATACTAGCTGTGTCCCGCGGTTTCACCCGCGGACGATTTGCATTGTTTTCCCTCCATGTTTCCACTACTCCTAAGTTAAAAGATAGATATTAAAAAATGTATTAGAAAATGTACAGCGCAGAAAATAAATACGACAAGGCTGTATGACTCCGTATCTTTGCCCGTATTTTGGCGTATTTGGCGAAAAAACAACAAAAACAACAGTAGTGCCATCTTTGTGCACAAAATCCGCAATCTTATTACGATTTTTCTAATTTTATATTATTCAGGAGTTGAATTTTTAAATAAAATGTAGCCTATGTACTATTCCAATTCATACTCTAGCTGTGTATTAAATTTGAAACCAATCTATTACGTACTTTTGGCGATACCTTTACCCAAAAAAAAAACTTAAAACTTTCAGACCTTTAATATTTATAGATTACGTGTGATATTACGTGTCAAGTGGTGCTGATTTAGGTTAGTTATTCTATTTTTTTGTTAAAATAGCTAACTTCATATTAACCTCAGATAGTGATATAGGTAAGAACAAATGGTAAACCACTATTATCTTAAAACAACTGCAAATATTTATTTTATATAATTATAAATAAATTCACACAGACATAAAGCCCATGAATATAAACAGAAGAATAATCTCAGATTCAGAGGATGAAAATAATTCCGCTAGGAACAACAAATTAACAAATCGAACAAAGAGAAGAAGAATTATAGAGGTAGAATCTTCATCAGATGAAGATACTGTTATTGAGAACACGGATTCTGCAGAACAAAATAAAGAAAAATATTTACAACAAATAAACAAAATTAAGCGAAATAATGGACAAAAGTACTATACAAAAAGAGCAAAGTTCATTCTTGCAAAACAATTTGAATCCAAAAATTGTAATTGTTCAAAAAATGTATAGAATTAATGAAGCACACAACGTTTGGAAATTTTTGATAAGTTCTGGAATGTAGGTGATTTTAATAAGCAAAATGTATTTTTATATGGTACTGTTCAACGAAAATCTGCCAATAGAAGACGGCCTAGAAATAATTCGGACACTAAAAGAGTTAAGCGATATTTGATTTTTCAAAATTGAAATTAAACGATTTTTACAATTGTCTAATTTTGAAAGTGGTGTAAGTCCATTTACAGCACAGAAATATGTGTTATCGTCGTTTAATTAGCCAAAAACAAATTTATATAAACTAATTAAATGTTGATAAAACAATAGAAACAATGCCAGACCTCATATGATTTGCCTGTATTTTTAAATCAACAAATATAGTAATCTTCAATTTTCTCGAAACAAAAGAAAATGGACTTACACCACTTTCAAAATAAACGGTCCATATATACATATATACATCTGATTTAAAAAAATGTCCAACAACTGTCAAACGCATTCAGCAAATATGCTGCAGTACAGTAAGTATTGCAGCGCTGAGTTTCGATGGGAGCCCATATAATTAATATATGGACGATCAGTCGGTCATAACAAAAATTAAAAAAACAAATCTTTAAGTAACAAACAAATACAGACACACATAACACATCGTGATCATCTCATTATATATCTATGTATATATTATAAATTAAGAAGAACAACAATATGTATGTTGTAACACATACATAATGACACAATTACACAGAACTTAAAATAAATAGATGTGCGTGAATAGATTATACGTAAATTTCAATTACTGGGTTTGAAGTTGCAATAAACAATGCTTATATGAGTGTTTAATTATTTAAAAATAAGTTTACCCTTTTTGGATCGATATGGCCTATTTGACCAGTCCGTTGCGAATACTACCTTTTTTCTGGATGAAATGTTGTAACTCTGACAACCCGTATGCAAAATTGCATGATGTTCGGTTGTAGTTAAGCTTTGAAAGGGTAACAAATAAACAAAGTGACATTCACATTATAGTATTAGTTTTGCATGATGGTAGTGTTTCTTCTAAGGCCGTCTGTCTAGCCACCATCCTCAAGCTGAAAACCTGTGAACCTGTGAACGTGCCCCAGTAGCTGTATTTGAGAGTCAGTTCCTCTGTTTTTAGCCATCTTAGACCACGTCGACATTTTTAAATCTACCTACTAGTAAGAGAGCATATATTCGTTTACATTATGTCTAGTACACACAGAATTTAGTAAAGTAATTTTAGCGATCATTATGACTTTTCACTTCATTACATAGTATAAAACAAAGTCCTCGGCCACGTCTCTCTGTTCGTGATAAACTCAAAAACTACTGACCGGATTTTCATGCGGTTTTCACCAGTCGATAAAGTGATTCAAGAGGAAGGTTTAGGTATATAATTTGTTATCGATAAATAATATTTGGAAATACTATTTTCCCTCAAAATCACCGAATCGAAAACTTAAATTATAAATCTATTCGTCATACTTCCGGATTCTTAGGTCCACTAATCAACATTATGTATACATACATTTCTTTGGGTAAAAAAGACCAATAATACAGAAATCTAATTTTGACCACAGTACGATCACTTGTATAGATTAATTTGTGACCAAGGATTACTGTCGTAAAGTAGTCTGAAATGTCTACTTTCTCGTGTTTTAGTCTGCGTGAGGGCAGACAACGTTTCGCGAGCTTGCACTCAATTATCATTTTCATAACCGGTTTGCACGCTCACTGGGCCAAGTGCATAGTAATTTTTGTTTAATGGGCCATAATCGTAATTTACATCATAAGTTGCACAGTTCGATAAACGATTGTTAGAAACGCCGATAGTTCTTCCTACAATAGGATATCAAAAATGTTATGTAACACTTCCATACCTTATTGCAACTTATATGGAGGCCGAAGTATATAAAAGCACTAACAAAAGTTGAATGTATTATCTAGATAATAAGCACTCTTGACAGCAAGATCGTGCGTAAAAGTATGTTCTAATATAAAAACTAGCTGAACCCGCGACTCCATCTGCGTGGAATCTAAAGTAAAAAAACAGTGAATAATAAAATCATCTGAATGTGTTAGTTATTTACCTACCTTTCTCTCGTACTTAAGTCGCGTCGGCATTAAAATTACAATAACTTTTGATAGAGTGAACCGATTTTAATTAAACAAAGACTAAATGTTACTCGAGGATATGCTTTATGGTTGTGTGTAGTATGGTATGAACGTTTATCGTGAACGCAGTACTTTAATAATGATACGAGTCCAAACAACCAGACAGACAGAGAGACATTTCTAAAAATGATTGAAATGTATTTTATTACTTATTCCTAGACACCTGCAACAACTTTTCGCAAGAAGATCTAAAAACTTCAGACACGTTAGACTTACATTTATTATTATATGTACCTGACCATCTGGTCGTTGCTATATTTGAACCCCTATTGACTGATTATTAAGGTAGTTAGCACATTTATTTGTTTTTTTGCCGAAAAGCTTTTTATACTTTCCATATTACTGTAACACCCACTAAGTTGGGCTATTTATGTTAGGGATGGTTCAAGTATTACGTAAACATTTGTATTTGTACGTATGTATTTTTTGAAATAGAATTTACCTATATATCATATTTTTTTGTCTATAGGATTTCGAGAAACGCCATGATGAACAACAGGCGTCCGTACAAGTTTAACTTGTCAAACGGAGTCCCAGATTTGTTTGATTTTTCTCTGCCATGTCTTCAGCGACGTAGTCAGCAGTGTTTAAGGTTTAAACGGAGCAAATATTTGAAATTGGTAAACAGGCTGTCGAGTCAACGTCTCTTGTACCATAACGACAACGTACAACAGACTGTAACTTCAACTCCCGAGTCTTCTTCACCAGAACCTTCAACCTCAAACTCACAATACGACGATGATGACTGTTCTACGGATAACGCATCTGTTGTCGATTCATTATCTGATTGGGAGAGTGACGATAGTCCTGTGACGTTTGAACCTGACGAAGATGAGAGTTACGTTTGGGATTGTGACATTAAAATAAACGTTGATGATATAGGCGTCGATGTGGATTCTGACAAAAGCGAAATATCAATTAATTATGTATACGACTCTAATGACAGACTCCAGCTTGCTAAAACCCCTGGAGAGTCCAGTGAGTCAAATCAAATAAGCTTACCTCGGATATATGTGCAAAAAGACTACGCACCGACCCGGCGCTTGAGTGCACAAGATAAGCAACTGGCGAACAAATTAATAAAGCATGCACGGTACAACAAAATGCCCATCATGGAAGATTTAATGTGCCCCGATTGTAAACTGGTGCCCAGGGATCCGGTAACGGGAATTTGCGGCCACACCCGTTGCATGAAGTAAGTATACCTCATTTACTATATCTCATACTACGAGTATTCTACTCTTGTAACTTTTACGTGTGTCACGTACTGAATGAGGTCGATGGATTGTAGATCTTATGGATTGCAAAGTGCGGTCACTTTCTACACTACAGCAATAAAGAAACGTCAGTTTGCATATGAACCCACCGGTTGTGATTTTCAGCGAATTCTACTTACATTATTAAGTTGGGGAGTATAATGAATGTGTCGTTGGCAAGTTATTTCGCCGTGTTATGTCGTGACGCAGATAGCTCAGTTCGTGATATCCAGACATGAAATACATGTCCTCTGAATATACACATATATGTTACAAGGCAGGGATGGAAAAATTCCTCGAAAAAAAATCAATTCTAATCGTTGTCTGTGGAATCGATTCATGAAAAAACTCGAAGTCTAGAGGATCGATTGTGCAGATATCGATTTCTTAAAGGCTTTTTGAGCTTTTTTTACTCAGTTATAAATTATTGTATTGTTTTATTTTTATCTAAATAGAAAAAAATCGAACCACGATTTTATAATGTTAGAGATCAATTCGATGTATAATATCGATAAACATCATCGATTATTACTATGTCAAAAAATTGATTATTCGATTAAGCGATCTCAGAGCGACATCTCTATTACAATGATACATTTATTATTTTAGATGCATCACGATCAACGGTATTTGTCCCTGCGGTACGTCACAGCCGGATGTCCCATACGTGAACATTTTAGTTAGAGACATCATAGAAAAAATGATTAAACACTACAATCTGTTTGAGTAAGTTCAATTGTATATATATATTTTTTTATAATAAATATCATAAATTTATATATCTAAATATATAAAAATCCAGTGTCATGATGTTTGTCCACGATTAATTCCGAAACTACTCAACCAATATTCATGAACGTTGGCATTTATATAATATATAATTTGGTACAACTTGAGAGATAGGATAATTTATATTTCGATTAATGGCCTCAATATTTTTATATAACAAATTAAATGTTTGTCAATGTTGATTATTGTTATTAATTGTAAGTCTCATAAGTCTCGAACAGATGGCGCTTTAAATTAGTTTGTTGACAGACAACTGTAGGACCGACTGTTATAGACATCTCATAGATGGCGCCATGATTTAATTTCGAATTTCTTTTTCAATTTTAATTCAACGTGTATACCTATATATATTTATATATATTTTTGTTAACAGTGGTGTGCTGATAAGAGAGCTACCTTATGCAAGCAATATTACTCTACAGAGGGGCAGATCAAACGAAGGGAATTTACCTCTGGTGCCCGGTGAGTCTAGTAATTATTTGATTATAAAACAGCGAGATGTATAGTAGGTACCTTGACTTTAATTTGTCACGTCGATGAGAAGAGCGAGATAGTCGGCTGGATAGCGGTCTCTTTGTCTATAGCAGTCATTGCTCTGTGCGATAGTGAGAACACGGTTTCTTTACAAAACCGTATCAAGTCGATATCGGAATTCTCACTCTTCGCCGCGACGTGTCAAATCAAATGCCGGGTACTGTATATATTGCGCAGTTTTTACTACTCTTATTTTTACTTATGTACTTAGTTCTATTCCTGTACATTTGACAGTTGAATTTCACGATGATTGGTTCAGTAGTTATGTCGTCAAAGAGTAACAAACAAACGAACTCATATTCGCATATACATATTGTAATATGTATTAGTTTAAACTCGCTGGTGTCTCTCTAAGTCGTTTACGTGAATTTGATATTTCACTACAACCATGCTTTGGTTTTTTTTCTTTATCTTTGCAGACTCTTGGTCTGCACCTTTTTTCGTTTTCGTTTCGTTTTTTAATTCATTGGTCTTGTCAAAGATCGTTTCAAATGTGAGCAACTATTATTATTATTTTAGTAAAAATAAAAACTATGTTTTGGTTGTAGCCATTAAGTAATGTTAGTTAATTTTAACCCTTTTTTACTCCCTTGTCAGTAAAATTAAACAAAACTCCCATCTTCTTTCGTTTTGTAAAACGTCGAATTAAATTAGTTTTAAATGTGTCTATAGCATGAGTGCATAGTTTGTTGGCGTCTGGAGGGCTTAGACTTTGAGAAATTCTCACTTATACGATGCCCATAAAAATAAAATCGATACTCTCTCGAAATCTTTATATATTGTTGCTGAGCGGCGATGTGTCAGTCAATCTTTCCTGACTACATATTTCGCAATAACAAAGCTATAGCGGTTTCGAAATGACAAATTAAGATTATTTACCGTCATAAGTAAGCGGTAAATAAGCAGGAACAATGGTGTGCTTTCTAGCTCCGTAGCTCTGTCAGTTGCCACGGAAATCTTCGTACAAGAAATCCAAATTTACAGTATATCATTATATATAAATTTATTCTGTGCGTGTGTATGTCACTGAACTCCTAAACGGCCGGACCGATTTTAATAAAACTTTGTGTACGTGTTCCCGTGGATCCGAGAATGGTTAGATTCAGATTTTAGGGTTTTTTATTATCAAGGCAGGACAACGTCCGCCAGGTCCGCTAGTAGTTTTTATAAAATCTGAATTTGCAATGTTGATATTTAACAATATTTGCAATAACCTTGCTATCTTGGAATACGTAATAAATGAGCGTGATTTTGTCATAGATACTTCTCTATTTTTAGTATTTTCCTGTATCATATTTATTTTATTTTATTTATGCTGTAAGCGATTGTTTTTTTTTTAACAACAAACTCATGTTTGTTGTTCTTTTTTTTAATATGAAGAAGAAATTATTAATGAAAAACAAATATCGAAAAGATAATTTTTTACCTTTCAGTTATTTTTATTTTTACATTATATATTAACTAGCTGTTACCCGCGGCTCCGCACGCTCTTTTTTAAAATGTATTAAAGAAATGTAAAATTGTGGGTGGGTGTGTACATTACAGAAACGCTTTTTTAAAAACATTTGTAACTTCGACACGAACGCCATCTACTGTAACATGTAACGTGTACATTAGATATATGAATACTAATAGTATATCGAATGGGATGGGATTTATCATCAGCAACATACCTGGAACTTCAACCTATTATATACCAAACCCAATGCTCACTAACACTATATAAGAAAGTAATGAAAATTATATACTATACATTATCGAACAATATATCTTAAATCTTTTATTTTATAGATAGATATAATATTGCCCGTATTGTCGATATACTTAAGATATTCTTACACGTTGCTATAATAACTGAGTTATGTAGAAGCAAACGTGGTAAATAAAACAATATGGCCGCCAAATTGACCAAAAAGATGATATAATTCATATTACATACAAATATATGTCTTTCAATTATGTATATTTATTCTTGGAGTCAGTAAGGCACGCGCCTCACGCTGTTGTAACATATTTTTGATCAATTTCACACGGACGAATGCCCAGGTAGCAGTTAATCACTACATAGTGTACCAATTCAAATAAAAAAAATAATCATTAAAATCGGTTCACAATGGACTAAGATATCGATTAACATACATAAAAAAATACATACAACCGAACATAGTAACCTCCTCCTTTTTCGAAGTCTGTTAAAAAAAAAGTCCTCTGTCAGCTTATCTGTTCGTGATAAAGTCAAAAACTACAATTTCATGCTGTTTTCACCAGTAGATAGAATGATAATTTATGGAGAAGGTTTAGGTATAATTTGTCAAGATTTTCATTTCATTACCTGGGCGGGACAACGTCTTCCGAGCCCGCTAGTTATCTGCCCGTAAAAGCCCCGTGAAAGTCGGTCCAATCAATTAGGAGATAATAGGATATTGCGGAAGAAGTCTTGAGAAACAAAATAAAATAGTCTAACTTACTTCTTATAAGGTGAGTTATCTTCCAGTGAAAGTCCCGTGAAAATCAGTTCAAGCATTACGGATATTCCACTGCGGCCGAAGGCGAATAAAAAACAAAATAAACTTCGAAAATTTTTGCGATAGAAACTTACCACGTTACTATGGCAACGTATATAATACTAACGCTAACGAAATCTTTATTTAAACAATTTTGTTTTATGATTATGAAGACTAAGAAAATAATAATGATGGTTAAAATAATGTACGACATATTATATAGAAGATTTGGCGCTTATGCCTTTATTGTAACTTAGACATGGAATAAAATTGATTAAAGGATATATAAGAAATACCTATATTGACAACTTCAGAATTGGCAGTATGGATTAATTCCTTCGCCTGTCCTATTAAACGAATATTATTACTAC
>MU158700.1:102167-112770 GCA_015888305.1 Antheraea pernyi
GCCCCGTGAAAGTCGGTCCAATGAATTAGGAGATAGTAGGATATTGCGGACAGAGTCTTGAGAAACAAAATAAAATAGTTACTTCTTATAAGGTGAGTTATCTTCCAGTGAAAGTCCCGTGAAAATCAGTTCAAGCATTACGGATATTCCACTGCGGCCGAAGGCGAATAAAAAACAAAATAAACTTCGAAAATTTTTGCGATAGAAACTTACCACGTTACCATGGCAACGTATATAATAATAACGTAATCGCTCAAAAGCAAAAAAAGTGCCCGATTTTGAAACATTCTTCATTGGTGCTCTGCTTCTATTGATCTTAGCGTGATGATATATAGCCTATAGCCTTCCTCGATAAATGAACTATCTAAAACCGAAAGACTTTCTCAAATCAGACTGGTAGTTCCTGAGATCATAGCGTTCAACCAAACAAACAAACAAACAAACAAACTCTTCAGCTTTATATATTAGTATAGATATAGATATAGATATAGATTGAAGCCATATTTTTATTTATAACACATTTATATAATATCTTCATGTAACCTGCCATTATTCTGTTATAATTATGTATTGTTTTATTTTTTTAACCAATTATGTTTTATAACGAAGATTTGTTATTTCTTAATTATTTTCTATCACTTAATCAACCCCGCTTACCGATACAACGAACGTTAAAGGGTATAACGATTTACATAATTCTTACATTGCGTAAGTGAAAATACAGTAACAACTTTCAAATAATGTAACAAACTGCCATAGCGATTGTGATAGTATTTTCAAATCCACCATTTGTTGGCGTAACAACCTTACACGAGAAATTATAGATAACAAAGTTAACAGTACAACGAACTATAGAACAATTAGCAATTATAACACGGTTAATAACAATAAATGTTATCTGTAACGAATTATGAACGAATAATCTATATATGTTTTCTTGGCCTTTTACACTTCATTATATAATGGAATAAACAATGTATACATTAATGAGAGGATAGAACGATTTAATTGAGAATAATAATTAACGTTATAATTCGATCCTCTGAGTTACTGGAATACGTCGAGTCGTCAACGGAATGTTCTTATATTAACCAAATTTTCTCTAGAATTCTCTCTAGAATAGGTTGTAGTATAGGGCTTATGTATTAGTTAGTTTATTAATATCAAGCGGGCGCGGCGGACGTTATCTCGCCCCGATAATAAAAAAACCCCTTGGCAAATGATATACCTAAACCTTCCTCGTGAATCCATTTATCTACTGGTGGAAACCGCGTGAAAATCCGTTTAGTAGTTTTGCGTCTATTGTGTACAGATAGACAGACGTGGCAGATGACTTTGTTTTATAATAGGTAGTGATAGTTATTCATAAGATAAAAAGAAAACGCATAACACTTCGATCAACGTTATTGTTGATCGAAGCCTTAACAGATTGAAAAAGAATGTAGTTGAGTTGTTACTTATTGTAACACGTCATTAATAGAATAGAATATTATATTTTCGTCACTGGAAGAATTAATAACTTATTTGCCGCACAGTAAGGTCAAGCAAGTTTTAATCATCAATCATCAAAGTGGTTCATCCGCTGTACATCCCATAAAATCGCTAAAACCAACGACTTATATAGTTGTAATAAATGTATATATATATAAACATAAAAAAGATACACAAGATTGTGTTTGCTCTTCTGAGTATTTTGTCTATTATTGAATTTATTAATGGAAATAGAAATAACAGTTCATCTACACTATACAATCAAGATAGTATAATAGAATATTACTTTGTTATCGTTAGGCTCCGAGTTAGTATCGAGAGTTGAGTTTTGCTACGATAAACGCTCACCGACAAGGCTATTATGTAAATCGACCATTTGTTTGTTACATTATGATTATGTAATCACATTGTAGACGATGCAATGGAGACCGCGCGGCCCGGGTCGCAGGTTACGTTATACTCGCTATATAGGACTCGCAGTTACGCTGCTTCGCTGCTCTTACGTATATTTATATTGTCATAGCAGAAGTTCCCAAACTCTTTTTTGGTTCGCAGCGCACCACGGTGCTTTTCTTCCTACTGGAAGTCGGATGTAGGAAACTAAAAATATTAAAATCATCATTTAACAAAAGGTTAAAACTATTCAATCGGATAAAAAGCGATATGCATGCATCAATGCACTTTTTAGATTGGACCTATATAGTTTAAGAGTAAATTGAATAAAACTGTTTTCAATGTATGGGTAGCAACCTAAAATTATGAGTATCTCGTGAATTTCGTTCATTTTCGTTCTGAAAATTTCAAACTAGCATCTTATCATTATATGCTACAAGTACCCAAAGTAACAGAGTGCACATTTTCGCAATTTTCGAGATATAATAATAACCAACTAAAATAACCGAGGTATTCATAGTTTAAGGTTGCCACCCATACATTGAAAACTGATTTATTTAATTTACTCTTGAACTATAAGTCCAATCTAAAAAGTGCAGTGATGTATTTTCATTGATTTCTATTAGAGCAATCGAATAGAAAATGTACGCGAATTTGAATAAATCTTTGGTACATTTCGGGGTCCGAACCTACGAACATAGAATTGATATTCAACCGGTCAAACCACGACTGATACAGCCAATAATAAATTATATTAATAATATTAATATATTAAATAATATTAACGAAGAATAATCATGGTAAATAATGAAAATATTAAAACAACATGTAAAAATGTCTTTAAATGAATAAATTGCATATATTTGTCAGTTACTTGGGCCGATCTGTTATGTAATTAAAATCAAACACAGTCTGACTTCATTCGTACGTTATGTAATTATTACGTAGCGATGCGAACAAAATATTAAAATACGTTTGGCTTCTTTTTCGTTTATCACAAAGTAGATTATACTCGCGGATCTGCCCGCATTGATATTATTACCGTACAAGATTGTATATAATATATCTAAATATATAAAAATCCAGTGTCATGATGTTTGTCAACGATGAATTCACAAACTACTTAGCTGATCTTTATGGAAGTTAGCATTTATGTATAATTTGGTCCAAATTGTAAGATAAGATAATTTATATATCAATTAATGGCCTCAATATTTTTTTATTACAAATTAAATTATTTTCAATGTTGATTATTATTATTCATTGTAAGTTTCATTAGTCTCTAACAGATGGCGCTTTAAATTAGTTTGTTGACATAAAACTGCAGGACCGACTGTTATTAATATTTCATAGATGGCGCCACGTTTTATTTTAAATTTATTTTTTAACTCCACTTTATTCAAATTTTTTGAAGGGCGACCACAGTAAATAATGCGTGTAAATTTGTATTTTATGACATATATAGTAGTAGAGTGTCAGTAATCCGGCACCATTCGCTCACCCTTGCCTCGCCTCTCCCTACTGTAGTCCGGTGCGCAAGCACCGGTATCAGTATAACCTCAAAAAATTCTTTACAGTTTTTCTATACAATCCAATAATCTGACAGCCCCCGGGTGTTCAATGTGTCGGATTAGTGAGAGTCGACAGATACTAGGAGAGTCTATATATACCTATCGAATTGCTTTGCGCAAGCTCACGATTGTTTGGTTACAAATTCATTCTACAGAGATCTTATTACAAATAGGTCGCGAATTGTTTGAGGATATCGGGAAAGAAGTGTCGCGTGCAAAACCTAACTGTAAATAAATGCGAAAATGCGTTTGTTTGATTTGAACTTTGAGATGAAATTTTATTTAAGCGTGTCATGTAATAGCACATATTTTTTTATAGTTAATCGAAATTGCTGTGTGTGTGTATTTTTAAGGTATGAAGTAATGAGTTAATTTTTAATATTAAATTATCTTTGTTGTAGTGTCTTCAAGCAGCGTAGTGCCGGAACCGACGCGCTATTTCACCGTGACATTGGAGGTGAGTCGATTAAAGGATAATATTTTTTTAAATTTAAAATTGATGTTACATCGTGTTTGGAAATAAATTTTATCTTCTTAGATTTTTTTAATTTATTGAAATGAAATTTATTTAGTCGCGTTGAGCAATATTTCTGGCAGGAAATAAGTTATAACAATGCAAGCACTGTTACTTCACGTCGTTTGTCAATTCTGTCAATATTTTTGAAGTTGTATACTGTGTTTTGTCACATTCTGAGTAGGGTATTTTTAATTGAGATATTTTTACCCTAATTTTTCGCTTTTCCGTACGATTTTTCAAACATTTCCTTTAATAGAAAATTTGTCCTGACAAATAAACGCACAAAAAAAATGCAAAAAAGGCGGTCGTTTTTAAGTCATGCGATTACATAAATTCGTCAATTTATTTTTATTTGTATGTATTACGAGAGTTTCCTATGTATCTATATTTACGATACTTAAATGTTTAAAATAATGAAGTTTTCACTGCACTATCTACCTTTTTTGTATACAGTTATTGACATCATGTTTCTTCCTTCATGATCTAAACTGAGATGTGATTATGATTTGTTTAATTCCTGACGTCAACTATCCTTGAGAACTCCTTTTTCGTTTCGAATCGACGATAGCCACTTGTTATCACCCACTTCCGCTGCAGCTACGTCACATGATGCGTGACTAAAACGCGACGCGACCACTAGCACCATCATACTAAAGATGCATAATAATGAATTAATATTACTATATATAATAAGACATAAATAAGAATTGATATTATTATATAGAATTGAATTGTTACTTAAATAACATTACTTTGATCGTTATTATTTTTGTGTTAGGTACTTCAATTATTTTGCAGTATTATGAATAAATAGTATTTGCTTTGATTTTCATAGTTAGGCCTATAAAAGGCAAGATGTCGCTGATCTACATGTCGTAATACTAATAACTCATTAGATATACATAAATAATAATAATTATATAAAATTGTTGGCAAATAACATTAATTTGTTCATTATATTTTTGTTTTACTTAAATTATTTTGCGGTATTATGTGTAAATAGTAATTGCTTTGACTTACATAGATCGGTCTATAAAAGGCAAGATGTCGGTGATATCTACACATTTTTATGTACATATAGTAAAATATTGTAAGGCGAAGCTCTGTTCAAATAAATAGTGACAGTACCTACGAAGTACTTATTGGCATCCCTGACCGCATCGACTCTAAAGTATTTTGTAACACACTATTATCACCATTATAACTTTCCACTACTACTTTGCAATTATAGAAATACTAGCGGACGTGGCGGACGTTGTCTCGCCCTGATATTTAAAAAAAACCTTGACAAATGATATACCTAAAGCTTCTTCATTGATCACTTTATCGACTGGTGAAAACCGAATGAAAATCCGTTTAGTAGTTTTTGAGTTTATCGCGAACGGACAGACTGATGTGGCAGAGGACTTTGTTTTCGAACAGCTCGAAGTACAGATCAATGTCCCTCCAAATGTAAATATTGATTTTCAGGCGCAGTTAGCACTGGCCCAGAGGCTCATGATGTTCGGTTACCATTTCGGCGCCATTCCTCACTTGGCGCATGTCGCGGCTGCCCAGGGAAGTAAATATAAGCACGTCCGCTCGTTGCTTACTGAGGTATGCGTCTATTTTTATTGTAAACCGCCCTTATTTTTACAGGATATTTTCCGTTTTTCAACATGAGATATCTCACCTAATATTTAAAAAAATAGCTTGTTTGTTTGTTACGTTGGCAAGCCTTAACTACTACACCGATTCTCGTGAAATTTTCCATACATATTTTTAGGAGTACAGAAAAGGTCATTGAGTACTTTTCATCTAAAAGTTTGTTTTCGAGATATACGTCAAATATACAGTTACGCGAGCGAATCCGCGAACAAAATGTTAGTAAAGGAATAAACTGGATATTATAATCACAGTGCTTTGGTAAATCACTATAAAATATGTTGACGAGTCTAGTTATGACATCTGATATGTTATTCAGCGCTCGCTACATTCCTATCATAAAACCTTGTTATTGTTACTTATTATTATTTGAACGGTGTTCTAGCATTATTTCTAGATATTTTTGAAGTTTTCTCCAATTCAAATATTATTCCAATCGTATGTGACTCTTAGTTCGATATGTAATAAATCAAATTTGAAGAAATTGGGGCGTTAAAAAGAGTAAAACGATATTCCCCCTCCGCGCAACAAACATATGATCGCGTTTTAAATGGAATGCGATTATATACATATTCTCAAAGCTGTATTTATATAGAATAAGTATTGTATTTGTATGTTTTTTGCTTATTTTTGATGAGGTGAGGATCTGAATGGGGATTTCGCCAGCAGTACTTATAAATATTTGGACGAAAGAATGAGTGAACACTTTATTGCACTTTTTAGTTTGTATACCGGCGAGCTTACTGCTACAAGGCATTTTCTTCCAACTAACCAACGGTTTTGTTATCACGAATAAAATTTATCGTAGGTAGTGCAAACATCGAAAGGTGGTAGAGCCACGCTGAAGCTACTACTGGTTTCAGACAGAGAACCGACGTGAAGTAACAGTGCTCGCATTGTTGCGTTTCGTTCGATCAGTGAGAGCGCCGGAGGACCACCCCTCTCCCCCTCTCCCCTCTTTTCTACACTCTCTCTCCCTTTCCCCCAAACACAGGCTGGCAACGCACTTTGACTCTGGTGTTGTAAAATGAATACATATACTACCTAAAGTACGTGTTTACGTAATTACACCGGCACGTGTTTAAGTAATTATATCGGCACAAAAAAAAACTGTTTGTACATTTGACACCCCCATCGATATGTATTTCGGCTCGCTGAATAAGAATCTGTAGTCGGTCAAAATCCCGAATAAATTGTAAAAAACCGTAAGAACTAATTGGGTGGTTTGGTTATGAAAAAATAAATTGTGGAAGACTAAGCATGATTTTCATGTATTTGATCTGCTGAATCCAAATATAAATATAAGTATATTGCAAAAAATTCTTGAAAACTGCCAAAAAATGCAAAAAATTATACGCCGTGTTATAACCCCTCCTTGCATCCCTTTTTGCAGACACATCCCCTTTTCTGTCCAGTCATCATTATCTTCCCTCAACATCCTAATCACTCATCCATCCAGTCAGTCAGTCCCGATCCATTCTTCAAGTCCGACGGTTGTGCTAATCATTCAACGTGTATTTTATTTTCCTTTTTTAAAAAGACCTTTTATTAAGGCCGTATAACATTTTGGTGGCAGCGGTGGGATTTTAAAAACGAAAGTCCCCGGTACCGTCTCCGATCAAGTAAATACGAAAATTTGACGCGAGTGCCGTATGTACAAGTGCAGTTCTCATTGTGTAAAAGAAATTAAATATAATACATATAGTGAAGTGTATTGTGAAGTTAAGTGACTTGGCTCAACTAGACCATAACCAATACTTAACCAAGTCCTGTGAAGGACCTATTGCTGAATCCGCGAACAAAATGTTAGTAAAGGAATAAACTGGATATTATAATCACAGTGCTTTGGTAAATCACTATAAAATATGTTGACGAGTCTAGTTATGACATCTGATATGTTATTCAGCGCTCGCTACATTCCTATCATAAAACCTTGTTATTGTTACTTATTATTATTTGAACGGTGTTCTAGCATTATTTCTAGATATTTTTGAAGTTTTCTCCAATTCAAATATTATTCCAATCGTATGTGACTCTTAGTTCGATATGTAATAAATCAAATTTGAAGAAATTGGGGCGTTAAAAAGAGTAAAACGATATTCCCCCTCCGCGCAACAAACATATGATCGCGTTTTAAATGGAATGCGATTATATACATATTCTCAAAGCTGTATTTATATAGAATAAGTATTGTATTTGTATGTTTTTTGCTTATTTTTGATGAGGTGAGGATCTGAATGGGGATTTCGCCAGCAGTACTTATAAATATTTGGACGAAAGAATGAGTGAACACTTTATTGCACTTTTTAGTTTGTATACCGGCGAGCTTACTGCTACAAGGCATTTTCTTCCAACTAACCAACGGTTTTGTTATCACGAATAAAATTTATCGTAGGTAGTGCAAACATCGAAAGGTGGTAGAGCCACGCTGAAGCTACTACTGGTTTCAGACAGAGAACCGACGTGAAGTAACAGTGCTCGCATTGTTGCGTTTCGTTCGATCAGTGAGAGCGCCGGAGGACCACCCCTCTCCCCCTCTCCCCTCTTTTCTACACTCTCTCTCCCTTTCCCCCAAACACAGGCTGGCAACGCACTTTGACTCTGGTGTTTAGGTAGTATATGTATTCATTTTACAACACCAGAGTCAAAGTGCGTTGCCAGCCTGTGTTTGGGGGAAAGGGAGAGAGAGTGTAGAAAAGAGGGGAGTGGTGTTGTAAAATGAATACATATACTACCTAAAGTACGTGTTTACGTAATTACACCGGCACGTGTTTAAGTAATTATATCGGCACAAAAAAAAACTGTTTGTACATTTGACACCCCCATCGATATGTATTTCGGCTCGCTGAATAAGAATCTGTAGTCGGTCAAAATCCCGAATAAATTGTAAAAAACCGTAAGAACTAATTGGGTGGTTTGGTTATGAAAAAATAAATTGTGGAAGACTAAGCATGATTTTCATGTATTTGATCTGCTGAATCCAAATATAAATATAAGTATATTGCAAAAAATTCTTGAAAACTGCCAAAAAATGCAAAAAATTATACGCCGTGTTATAACCCCTCCTTGCATCCCTTTTTGCAGACACATCCCCTTTTCTGTCCAGTCATCATTATCTTCCCTCAACATCCTAATCACTCATCCATCCAGTCAGTCAGTCCCGATCCATTCTTCAAGTCCGACGGTTGTGCTAATCATTCAACGTGTATTTTATTTTCCTTTTTTAAAAAGACCTTTTATTAAGGCCGTATAACATTTTGGTGGCAGCGGTGGGATTTTAAAAACGAAAGTCCCCGGTACCGTCTCCGATCAAGTAAATACGAAAATTTGACGCGAGTGCCGTATGTACAAGTGCAGTTCTCATTGTGTAAAAGAAATTAAATATAATACATATAGTGAAGTGTATTGTGAAGTTAAGTGACTTGGCTCAACTAGACCATAACCAATACTTAACCAAGTCCTGTGAAGGACCTATTGCTGTACACTGCTTGTGTCACAGCCGGTCTTGTCTCGGACGTAACTGGTCATAACCACAGTCACAAATAATTAAATATCGTGACCGTTACCGACGATCCTGTGTACAACGAGCATACAGCTAACGTGGCAACTCTACCAACAACGCTAATAAACACCCTGTGTGGCATCCTGTCTGTCGAGCGAGAGTTTCGACAGAATGATAACTTTTGTTATCTCTCTGACTGTATTCAAGTGAGTGGTTCTCGATCACAGTGATTGTCAAACTTTTAATACTGTGCTATTAATTTAGGATTTATTCTAATATCATTGTTCTGTGTGTTAATTAAGATTAATGTCCTTGTGCTAGTACTATTTTTACTGATTTTAAATTTCAATAACAAAATGTCAGAAACTAGAGCACCAAGTCCGAAAATTGAAGTTGCCGTTACAGACACAGAGGATGACGCGTTTTGTCCTCCTGCTCCTGGCCCTACTACAAGGGCAGTTTCCAAAAAGAAAACTACCCCAACCAGTAAAGTAGAATTAGATCTTTCTACACTATTAAAATTCATAAAACCTTTTGACGGGTCAAGAGAAACACTAAACTCATTTCTAGTTAACTGTAATAACGCATACGATCTAGCCTCAGAGGCCCAAAAGGATACATTATTCAAATATATTTTATGCCAACTACAGGGCAGAGCGCAAATCGCCTGTTCGGTAAAAGAATTCGCGAACTGGCTACAACTTAAAGAATTCCTGAAAACACAATTCAGTGAGCGAAAGCATTACGCCCATTTATTAACCGACCTCCAGCAATGTAAGCAACAACACAATGAACCCGTGAGCCAGTATGCCTTAAGAATAGAGACATGTCTTTCTCAGATACTTACAGAAATATCAATTTCACACGGACACAAGAGTAGGGAAATGATAGGACGCACTGCAGCTATGGAGGAGCTAGCCCTCCATCACTTCCAGATGGGTTTGATAACGCGTATATCAAATATTGTTAGATGTAAATCACCAAAAACTCTCAACGAAGCTGTCAATGTGGCGATCTCTGAAGAGAAAATACAGCAATTTTTATATAAACAAAACCCTCATAGCTCACGCCAAGAAAAGTTAAATATTTCGGACCCTAATTTCCAAATTACACGCCGTGATCAAGCTCAGCGATTTCCTCCCAACCAAAACCAGCCTAGGTTAAATTTTCCTAATCGCTATAATAATAGTAACAACAATTTTTCTACTCCGATATGCAGATATTGCAAATCACCAGGCCATACCATAGAACAATGCCGTAAGCGACAGTACAACAATAACCGATTTAGAGTCGATCAGACCTCGTCGAGGATACCCCAACGTACTAATTTCGTTTCAAATATCCCCGAAAACCAATATTCGGCTGACCCAATAGAAGGCTACGATACAGTCGATGCCGAAACAAAAAACGAGTAAGCGTCTCGTCCCAGTGTCGTGCGGGACCTCGTCATTATAAAATAAACGACACCCCAGACCTTGTATCTAA